>JACERP010001049.1:0-29362 GCA_014080715.1 Scenedesmus sp. NREL 46B-D3 | reverse complement strand
CCCTCCCTCTGCGTCGCTTCTCCTGTGCAGCATCAGAAGGTGCTTGCATCGTCAGCTGCTCTGCCTCAACTGCTACAATGCTGCTTTTCATGTACTGCAGGCACGCTGCAGGAGCTCGCTGTTGCTGGAGCCACTGGCGGTGAGGATGGCCTGAGTGTGCTGCTGCTATCAGCCTGCAACAGCAGGCACCTGCAGCTGCTGGACATCCGGGGACTGCCCATACAGGAGCATGGTGTGGATGCACTGTGCCAGCTGCTGGCCAGCTCAGCACCCCTGACCACAATGCGCTTGGACGTCGCATCAAAGGAGGCAGCAGAGACGGTAGCACAGGCACTGGCGCGCAACAGCAGCCTGCTGCACCTGATGATGGGCGGGCCTGTGCCGGAGCATGTGCTGTCTTTTGTGGCAGCCAGCCTGAGCTCAAACACAGTTGCCCAGCTGCAGCAGCAGCAGCAGCAGCAGCAGGGTGGTGATGGTGGCTCTGTCAAAAGCAGCCCACTGCGTGCGCCACCCACACAGCAGCAGCAGCAGATGCTGTGGTCACCCAGCAAACGGCCTGCTTCAGCCGGCCCAGGAGGCAGCAGGAGATCGCCAGGCTCCACACGTTCTCGCACACCAAGCAGCAGCAGGGACGGGCCGGGGAGGCAGACACCATCCCGTCCTGCCAGTGCTGGCCTGCCTGGCTCCTGCAACTTCAGTGGCAGGCTGCGGTCGCTGGTGCGCACCACCACGCAGCAGGCGCGCCAGCTGGCAGCTGTGGACCCCACTGGACTGAGCGGCCTGGCTGCCGGTGGCGTGAACAGCAAGGCAGCTGAAGTGTTCAGGCGCCACGACTCGGACAGCAGGTGGGCTGCGGTTGGCTGCCCTGCCAGTGGTGGCCGCCTTGCACCTGTGGTGTAGCAACACTGTGCATGCTTGGCTACTGCCCTCATGACACTGGCTGTCCCACCAGTGCTGTTGCTGGTGCTTGCAGTGGCTACCTGGATGCTGAGGAGATGTGCAGCGCGCTCAGTGACCTGGGCATGCTGGAGGGCATGAAGGCACGCCAGCTGGGTAAGTTGGGGATGCAGCCTGTGTCATGCGTTATGTCACTGGGATGCAAGAGGCCGCACACGCACATGAAGTAGAAACACAACAGAACGAAACCCAACCTGGCTGACCTGTACTCCTGGCTTATGCTGCTGTGTGCATGTCTGCTGTAGGCAAGTTCCTGAGCAACGTAATCAGAGAAGCTGATGTGGACAGGGATGGGCGGGTCAGGTGGGCCGCTGCACTGCAGCGCACGCGCGTGGATGTGCCCGGTTACTACGTGAAGTGCAGGGTGCAGCCTGCCATCTCACTCCGCACTGTGCCAGCTGCTGCCATGCTTCACTGCTTTTGTAACGGCACACCCAGCAGCATCACGCTCACCGCAGGGGTGCTTGCATTGCCATGCAGCTTGGAGGAGTTCATCAAGTACTACGAGCGCCTGGCAAGGTGAGTGCTGCAGGCGCTGCCTGGTGCTGTCAAGGCACTCAGCACTGCCTCATGTAGTGCAGCTACCAACACACGCGTGTACAGCTGCTGCAGCCACCCTGCAGATGCTGTCACTCACACACGTTTGAAGCCCCACAGCCATCCTGCACCTGTTACGTCTTCAGACTCGTTTGCAGATGCTTCCCCCTCTCATGCTTGTCAGCAGTGCGTGGCTGCATAGGCTTTCCGCACTCACTTCATTGCATTTCGGTAGGCAAGCGAATGCCTGACTGCCTGCAGGTACTACGCTGAGGCTGCCAGGCAGGGCCGCATTGTTGCGCGCCGCAAGCCACCAGCTGTGCCCATCGAAGCTCCCTCCAACGACCACCTGAAGCGTGTGTTCAGGAGCTACTGCAAGCTGCGTGTGGGGCAGGGGCGCCAGGTCGGCGCCAGCGTGCAGCACATTAATGCGGCGCAGTTCAACCAGATGTGCAGGGATGCAGGGATGCTGGAGCCGCACGGTGAGGGCCTGCGCCAGCAAAGGCAACTGATCCTCCAACAGTGGTTGTATAAAAAATGTCATTGCCAGCCGCGCAGGCAGCGGAAAGAGAGCAGACAACAAGAGTTCAGTGATTGACAAGTGACTTTACAGCTGCAGCAGAACCATACCTTTCTTCCTTGCACCATGCAAGCATTGCCATGCAGTAGTGTGCCCCTAGGCTGTTGATGCCAGGGTTTTCTGCCCTGCTTTCAAATGCAGGGCCCCTGTCACAATGTGCTGTGGACATTGTGTTCACGCGCTGCAAGCCCCCCGGCAGCAGGCGGCTGTCCTTCAAGGAGTTCCTGGAGGCAGTGGCCTCAGTGGCAGAGGAGGCCTGCTGCAGCTTTGACGATGTCACGCAGGCACTGGAGGTCATCTCATGCAGCAGCCCCCCACTGTCGCCCGTGCAGGGCAGCCCAGGCGGCCTGGCTGGCGACTTCAACGCAGCAGGTGCAGGCCTGCTGGCGGCAGCTGTGGCACGTGGCAGCCTGGCGGCAAGCTATTACGTGCCCCGCATCAGCGACCTCACCGCAGCTGGCACAAAGGTTGGACCGCTGCTGCCTGGCAGGCTGTTCTCGGCTGCACCCAGTGTGGCTGATTACGAAAGCACTGCGGCAGGCAGCATGGTGCGACGGGGCTGCATAAGCGAAGGCAACCCTGCAGCTGCTGCAGCAGCAGGGCCTGAAGCCCTGCGTTGCACATCACCTGCTGCCTTTAAAGCTACCAGGATCAGCTCTGCCTTGGCTGCTGCAGCGTCAGCAGCTGGCCCAGGGCATGCAGCAGCCGGTGTGAGGCTGCCGGGTGCTGTTGGCGCTGGCCAGCTACAGGGCCGCCAGGGCAACGATGACGAGCGAGGCACGGATGCCGTGCAAAATCCACTGTATGAAGCCGCTGATGGTGAGGAGCTTCTGCGGCACTGCACCAAAAAGACAGTTTTGTAGCAAGCAGAAGGCACGCAGCCGGGTTATGGTGAGCCATTTGTGTGCATGGCATCTGCATGAAGCCTGACGCAGCCTGCAATCACAAACTGTCACTTTGCATCCTGTGTTTCATGTCTTCCTGCTGGTCTCCAACTCTTCCAGCCCCCAAGGCCAAGGTGCTGCTGGAGGCGCGCATCAACGCACTGGAGAGCAAGGTGGCAGCACGCGAGCATGCAGGAACAGCAGCGGGGGCTGCTGCTGGTGAAGCCATTGCAGCAGGCGAAGCTGAGACAGGTGACTTCCACATGCTTGAGGACAACGAACTATGCTCGTGTTGTGTGTTGAAAAAACACTTGCACACTACTTGACAAGCACCCATATGTTCACCTCTGTACATACAGCAACTGACACTGCTTGCCGCTTGTTGACGCTGTGACAGGTGACCTGGCCACCCGCCTACTGTTAGTGGAGATGGCTGTAGCTGAGCAGGGGCAGCAGCTGTCTGCTGTGGTTGGCCAGCAGGAGGCGCTCAAAGAGGTCGTCACAAGGCTGGCTGCATCGCTGCAGGGCACCAGCCAGCGTGCAACCGATGCAGATGTGCAGGAGCTGAGCAAACAGGTGGGATGTCAGAACCCTGGCAGCTACTGAAGCAGTGTTGAAGCACTGGCGATGCCGAACCACCCCAGCCACTGTTGTAATACGCAGCAGCACTCTAAACCAGCCGCAATTGAAGCAGAGTCACCTGGGCCCCCTCTTGCAAAGCTGCATTGGCATCTGTAAGCATCGCTGGACTGTTTTTGTGTTTCCTGCAAGTGGCTCTTGTTACCTCCCGATTGCTTTATTGCTGTGTGCTCTGTAGCTTGGCTGCTGACGTGCCGTCACTGAGATGTGTGTTGGTGCTGCAGGTGCGGGCATTGACCCAGGAGGTGGCCCAGCTCAAGGCGGCGGCAGGAGAGGCTGATGTTCAGGGGCTGACTGACAAGCTGCAGGATCTGGCTCAGACAACAGAGGACAGGCAGACACGTGCAGAGACGGCCATCTACCAGGTGCGTGCACCCTTGCGAGACGGCTTCTGTAATTGTGTGCGTATTTCAGCATGGGGAGTGGAAGGTGACACAGGACTGGCGGGGCTCTTTGGGGCATAGCCAGGGGCTGCTTAGCTCTTGTTACATGAGGCCATGCAAATGAAGCCACTGAGACTTGGTCATGCTGCTGGGGCCTGCTGCTTGATTCAGGTGGCCCGCCAGGTGGATGTGCTGGATGGGCGCCGGAGGGATGAGCAGGACAGCAGCCTGAAGGCACTGGAGGCGCTGCTGGCTAACGCATCACCAGCCAAATGAGCCTCTTGCACGCTAGATGCAAGGCTGGGCATTGCAGCACTGCCGTGCTTTTTCAACATTGACTGAGGTTGCTGTGACTTTGGTGTGTTCGAGGCAACAAATGATGCAGCACAAGACATCCCAGGCCTCAACTTGTCCTTCTAAGTGCAGTGCGATTGACTTTGACATGACTTGGTTCCACATGTTTGGACTTCCCAGCTACTGACTTTCTCTCGAGAGTTTTGAGAACTTCTTCCCCCTTGAGGAAGTAGCTGTGCACAGCGTAAAAACTTGAGGACTTCCTTCTCCCTGAGGTTCTAGCTGTGCACAGCATGTGTTCTTCATGCATGTCTGGGGTACTCCCTGAGCTGATTGGGTGTGGCTTTCATGATGGCACATGTGCTGTGGTTGCCGTTGGTCAGTTGTAACAAAGTGAGCATGGAGTGGCTTAGGGCTTTGTCGTGTGAAGCGCAAGTAACCTGCAGAAAGCCAAGTAACTCAAGAAGGCAGGCCGATGCTTGTTTGCTGTTTATGAGCTTCACCGTGCATTCGCAGGCAGATTTGCAGCACATTTCTGTAGCTGCCTCGTTGGCAGCTGTACACTGCTGCTGCCGGGCATACCTGGGAAGCTTCTGCACAGCCATTGACTTAAGGCTGTGTTTTACAATATTCAAGCCATGGCTTCCTTCCAAGCCCCGCCTGGTCACCTTGGCCAGGCGGAGGTGCTTATTATCTCCAGTCTGGTGGAGTACCAACTTACCGTGAATGCGCCGGATCCGGACCTTGAGGTATTTACATCGTTAAAGTGATATCTTAACAACTCACAAAGCAACAGCTGCGAGTAATCTACAGTGCGATGACACTGGTGGCACTGTGCTGCAGGCGCCAGTTCTGGCAGCAGCCGACGGCCAGAAGGTGCACGGCACGCCAGCTATAGCACGTTATGGTATGTAGTACGCCTGAAGGGTCGTCGCCGCTAGGATCTTGCTGGCCACTACTGAAGCTGTAACTCCTGCTGCTGCTGCTGCTGCAGTGGCTGAGGCAGGCAAGGGCAGTCAGCTGTATCCTAAAGACAATCCTCAGCAGCTGGTGAGTTGGGCAGTCTCGTGATGAGCTCAGCCCAGTGTTCTCGATGCTGCGCATCAATGTTGGTATCAGTTGCCTGCTGTTGTGTATGCAGTACAGGAGCAACCAATTCTGCACTGGCAAGACGACACCCGGTGCTCAGGCTGCTCTGCTGCTGTTGCTGTTACTACAGGCTGAGGTGGACAGGTGGCTGGATGTTGCCGCAGCTCTGGAGAACAGTGCTGCATCCTGGGTGCAGCCCACATGCCAGCAGGCTTCAGATGAGGTGTGCAGCAGGCTACTGCGCAGACAGCAACAAGCAGTGCTTGCAGCTGCACACAGCCAATGGCGCAGCACTTTGAACCTCAGCTGATGTGCACCATAGGTGCATTGATGCGGGAGCAACTGCCACCGCCTGTGCACTGCTGCAGGGCAGCTAGTGATGCTGCACTGTCGTGGTCAAATGACTGCAGCGGCTTCAACAAGTGATGCCAGCCGCGTGCATGACACGTCCATGCCTGTGTTGCCCTGCAGGCCCGCCAGGCTGCCAGGTCAGCCATTGAACAGCAGCTGGCAGCGCTGGAGCAGCAGATCAAGGGCAGCAGCTTCCTGGTGAGGCGCCAGCAGCAGCAGCAGCAGCAGCAGCGCGCTCGTGGAACTTGCTGGCTTCAAGACACACCAACGGCAGTGGCAGCTGCTGAGTTGCTTGACGTGAAGCGACTGAGTGACTCGCCGGTGCCTGGCAGGCGCTCGCACGCCCGTGCTCGCAGCAGCAGTGGAGGGGGAGCAGGTGCTGGCAGGCATCTCTGCATGGCACCGCTGCTGACATGGTGTTCATGTTTGCGTGCCGTGTCTGTCGTGCTGCCAGGTGGGGCCTCAGCTCAGCCTTGCTGATGTCGCGGTGCTGTGTGCAGCGCTGCCCCTGTTCAGCTCGGTGCTGAGTGCGGAGGCGCGGCAGCCCTACCCAGCCCTGGCCGCCTGGCTGGCCAGCACCAGCCAGGACCCCCGCTTCAGCCGTGTGCTGGGTGAGCAGCAGCAGCAGCAGCAGCAGCAGCAGCAGCAGCAGCGCTTGCAGCTTTGTAGGGAGGCAGTTGCGGACGCCAGCAGCGGCAGTTGCATGCTGAGCTGGAGAGGAGCTGCGCAGATGTGAACAGCTCGATGCTTGAAGCAATGGCAGGCGGGAGTGCCTGACGGCAGCTCGTGGGAGCTGCAGGGACACGGCCAGTGTTGTGTGCAGCGCAGTGATGCAGAGGCTCTTGCAACAGCAGGTGCAGGCTTGTGGTATGCTTGGAATGCTAAGGTCACAGGCAACAAGGGTGGCTGGTGGCGAGACGCAGCAGGGTGATGCAACAGCAGATCTGTTCCACACACCATGCAGCATGCATCAAGCGGTGTGCTGTGTGCGTGCAGGCGATGTTGTGATGTGCAGTGCTGAGTCTGGCTGGGTGGCCTCCGCTGCTGCCAAGGTTGACAAGAAGAAGAAGAAGGGCAAGGCCGAGGAGGGCAGCCAGCAGCAGCAGCAGCAGGCTGGTGGCGACCCTGACTTGGACCCAGAGAAGGCAGCAAAGAAGGTGCGGGCGTGCACTGCAGGGGAGCTGACTGCATGCACAGAGTCTAGTGCTGTGCGCCTGCCTGGGGCGAACAGCACACCTGGTGTGGGCTGTAGGGCTGTGCGAGCAGGGGCCGGGTGCCGCACGCCTAGCTCACCAGGCACAGCAGAGGGCGGCTCTGCCTTGTTGTTGCGCCTCTGTGCACCTGCATGGTGCATGCTGATGTGGCAGGCCCCCCATCAACGCGACACCGCTGTACTTAGTTGCACTGCGCTTGCTGGCCGGTGTTGCTCTGCGCTTGCTTGTTGCCTCAGGCTGCCAAGCTTGCCGAGAAGGAGGCCAAGAAGGCCAAGGCAGCAGCAAAGGCAGCAGCAGCGGCAGAGAAGGCAGCAGCGGCTGCTGCAGCAGGCAACGAGAAGAAGGCCAACAAGAAGGCGGAGGCGGAGGCAAAGAAGGTGCGGGGCACGCGTGCTGGGCCAAGCAGCGCCACTGGGTGGGTGAGCTGCTTGCAGGAAAACAGCATACTCAGCCCGTTGTGCATCCCAAGTGTCTGTGGCAGCCTGTGCTTAATCTTCACCCCCAGCCGCAGCAATGCTTCGCGTATGTTGCTATGCCTGCCGCTGTTGGTTGTTGGTCACATGCTTAGTCCTGCTGCTGCTGCTGCTGCTGCTGCTGCTATCTCTGCAGGCTGCTGAGGCTGCTGAGGTGCAGCGCATCATGGACAGCCTGGGTGCAGTGGCCAAGGGAGACAAGAAGCCCACCGATGGTGAGATGTTCAAGAGCTACAACCCCAAGATGGTGGAGGCGGCCTGGTATGACTGGTGAGGTGGGGTGTGTGGGTGTGATGTGGTGGGGGGGGGGGGGAAGGGAGGGGGGTGGGAGGGGCTGCGGGTGCAGCAGCGGCAAAGGCAGGGGCCGATGGCGCAGCTGCAGGCATCATGCAAGCTGGGTGCATGATGCAGCCGCGGCGTCTTGCCCTGCCCCTGCCACCCACCCACACAGTCTGGACCTGGTTGGTGCGGCTGGTGCTGCCTTGTGAGGGTCGCCAGGTGCTGAGCACATCGCCTCACTTGCGTGTGTGCAGGTGGGAGCAGTGTGGCTTCTTCAAGCCGGACACCGACTCAGACAAGCCGCCCTTCACCATCGTCATCCCACCACCCAACGTGACGGGTGCACTTCACATCGGCCACGCGCTCACCAATGCCGTGCAGGTGGGCCGCTGCACCAGGCTGTATCTTGGTTGGCTGTGGGCATGCCCTCATACTGGATGGGGCAAACAGGATGTTTTGGGTAGCATTGAAGTGCCTGTCAAAACTTAGACGTGGTACCACTCTGACAGACACAAGTAGGGTCATGTTCGAAACATCACATGGCAGTGGCAGGTCAGGCCCTGTTGGTGAATGCCCTTGGGCGCTATGTGTGCGCGCGCGCGTGCCACAGCATCGCTGGGCGGCCAACGCGCCACACTCACGCTGCTGACGCTGGCGGCACCTGCGGACCTGTGACCTCGGACAGGACACCATCGTGCGCTGGCGGCGCATGAGCGGCTACAACGTGCTGTGGGTGCCGGGCACCGACCACGCGGGCATCGCTACGCAGAGCGTCGTCGAGAAGAAGCTGCAGAAGGAGCAGGGCAAGACACGCCACGACCTGGGTGCGGACGTGCGGCCCCCGGGATGCGCCAGTCCCTGCAGCGGCTTGGCAGCAGGGCAGGGGCCTGCGGGGCAGGGCTCGGATGTCACATTGATGTGTGCATGGAGCGGTTGTTGGCAACAGTGCTTGTGCATGCTGCGCAGAAGCAGTGCCTCGTGCCGGCCTCCGCATGCGCCCTCGCTGTCGCAGCATGACGTGGCGTGTTGGTGTTGCTCCTTGGCTGCCGCCTTATGTGTTCCTGCCACACCTGCGGCATGCCTCACCCCCATGTGTGCCTGAGCGTCCCATGCATGTGCTCCGCAACGATATGGTCCCACTGGCTGTTGCAGGCCGCGACGCTTTCCTGACGGAGGTGTTCAAGTGGGTGGACGAGTATGGCGGCCGCATCTGCACGCAGCTGCGCCGCATGGGCAGCAGCGTCGACTGGGAGCGCTGTGTGTTCACCATGGACGAGACACGCTCCGTGAGTGGCTGGCTGCGCCCGACACAGATGCCGGGCTGCAAGCTGCTGGCCAGCCTGCAGCTGCTACTCAGCCTGGGCTGGTGGCACGGGTGCCCGTCTGGCAACAAACAGCTGCTGCCAGGGCTTCACCCGGCAACAGCTGCATGCATACTGCGTGAGAAACAGTCAAGCCAACACATACGTGTGCCTGCTGGCCCCACTTGCAGACGGGCCTGCCGTTGCCGCTGCTGCATCTCCTTAGCGCTCAGCCGCTACATGCGCTTTTCTCGGTCTGCGCGTGCCTGCTGCATGCTGCTGCGCAGGCTGCGGTGCTGGAGGCCTTTGTGCGCATGTATGAGTCGGGCTGTGTGTACCGGGACAACCGCCTGGTCAACTGGGACGCGCGCCTGCGCACGGCAGTCAGCGACATCGAGGTGGACTACATCGACATACCAGGGCGCACGCTCATCAACGTGCCTGGGTATGACAAGGTGGGCAGCTGCACGCAGCCTGCCGTCAGGTGCTGCTGCTGCTGGCTGCCGTGGCCTGGGCGTTCAGCTAAGTTGTGCAGGGTGCACCAACTCACCGTGTGCTGTTGCCCGCATCATCTGTGTTATGCCATGTCGTGTATCAGTTTGCTTTGTCAATAACGCTCTTGACATGTGACTCACGTGCATGGGCGTGCAACGTGCGTGCCGTGCGCCCCCTGGCCTGCAGCCTGTCGAGTTTGGCGTGCTGACCAGCTTTGCCTATCCACTGGAGGATGGCAGCGGGGAGATTGTGGTGGCCACCACACGCCCTGAGACCATGCTGGGAGACACAGCAGTCGCGGTGCACCCCGAGGACAAGCGGTGAGAGCTGCCGCAGCAGCGGGACCGCTGCAGCGCCTGCGTTGCACGCCACTGCCAGTTGCAGTGCAGCATGCGTCAGTGCTGTTGTGGCCATCTGTCATTAATCAAACAAGTGGCAGACTATCATTGGAGCACTGACCAGTCGTGCCGTCTCACGATTCAACGTCTCTTTACATGGCTGTGACTGGCAAACTCAGTGTGTGCATGTCCTGCTTGGCTGCGGCTGGTGATTGCCTGCCTTGCCTGCCTTGCCTGCCTTGCCTGCCTTGCCTGCCTGCAGCTACGAGCACCTGCACGGCAGGTTTGTGGTGCACCCCGTCAGCAAGCGCCGCATTCCCATCATCACTGATGCTGAGCTGGTGGACATGGAGTTTGGAACAGGTCAGGCAAGGGTCAGAAGCAGCATCAGCATGTATCTGTTGCTGCAGCTGGCTGTACAGTCGTTGACCACCGGTGCTCTGCCGTCTGCTGCCTAGCCTGCCAGCTTGGCAGTGAGCGGTGATTGAGCGGAGGAAGGCAGCGTCAGCAGCTGCATCTGCCTGAACGTGGTTTATCAAGGCATATTCCTTGCTGTTGATGTTGTGTTGCTGGCACCCTGACTGTGGCGGCGCCTGTGCTTGCGTGCCTTGCACTGCGGCAGGTGCTGTAAAGATCACGCCTGCCCACGACCCCAACGATTTCCTGGTGGGCAAGCGCCACAGCCTGGAGTTCATCAACATCCTGGACGACAACGGCAACATCAACGACAACGGCGGCAGCTTCAAGGGCCAGCCGCGCTTCCAGGTGCGGCTGGGGGAGATGCAGCCCGCAGCAGTGCAGCCGCTCTCTACCAGCCAGCCATCCAGCACTACAGATGGGCGGCACTCCTGAGCGCCCTTTCGTCCTTTTCTGTAGGCTTGCATGCTGCTGTGACAGGACAGCACCATATCCTGCGTGGCTGTCCGACCCTGCTGCTCACCTCACAGAACCACAACGCAGCATGCTTGCTGTTGACTGGTGCTGAGCAGATGGTAGGCTTAGAGGACAGTGTTGTTGCGCGTCGGTGTGAGTCCTGTCGCACCACCCCTTGGCTGCGCACTGCGATCGCTCATCCTCCTGCAGGCGCGCATCACGGTGGTGGACTTCCTGAGGGAGGCGGAGCTGTACCGAGGCGTGGCCGACAACCCGATGCGGCTCGGCATCAGCAGCCGCAGCAAGGACGTGATCGAGCCGCTGCTCAAGCCGCAGTGGTGGGTGGCTTGCGGCGACATGGCCGCGCGCAGCTGCGCAGCGGTGCGCAGCGGAGAGCTGGAGGTCATCCCCAAGGTGGGCTGGGGCAGACTGACGCTGTCGAGGGCTGTATTGGAGTTGGAGGAACAACGCATGGCCTGCCTCATGTCACGGCGCGTGCACTACGCGGGGCGTCCGCCATGCATTGATTGTACTGCAGCGCCCTTGCGCTCTTTATTGCATTGCCTGTCTGCAGCGAGGTGCACAAATGCCTGTGTTATTAGCCTGCTGACATATTCAAGTGGGCTCGTGCCGAGTTGCCTCCTAGTCTTTCACACCCGCATCCTCATCAAATGCGTTGGTGGGTCTTGCGCGTCGCCGCCGCCCCTGCTTGCCCTGCAGGAGTTTGAGGCTGTGTGGTTCCGCTGGCTGGAGAACATCCGCGACTGGTGCATCAGCAGGCAGCTCTGGTGGGGCCACCGCATCCCCGCCTACTACGTCACGTTCGAGGGCGAGGCGGCCGAGGCGTCGGGCGTGCCCGGCAGGCCCAGCGAGAACATGGCGCGCTGGGTGGTGGGTCGCACACGGGAGGAGGCCGCTGCTGCAGCGGTCGCCAAGTACCCCGGCGAGCAGTGCCTTCTGCACCAGGATGAGGACGTGCTGGACACATGGTGAGAAGAAATCTTGCACGATCCCCTGGACGGCGACCGGCTTGCTGGCAGATGTTTTGTAGTATAGGTCCCGGCAAGCTGAGCATGAGGTGAAGCAGCTGCGCTGTGTGCTCGACGACGCAGCCAAAGAGTCCGCTTGCTTTACCGTGCCCTTGTGCAGTGAAGCTGTTGCGCTGGCAGTTGAGGGGGAGGACGCATAGAGTAGCACGCGCATTTTCCGCCTGCCTGTAACTATCCTGTCTTGTATCTGCTCTGCCTGCGCACTTATTCTGTGCAGGTTCAGCTCTGGCCTGTTCCCCTTCAGCGTGATGGGCTGGCCCAGGGACACGGCCGACCTGCGCACCTTTTACCCCGGCAGCCTGCTGGAGACTGGGCACGACATCTTGTTCTTCTGGGTGGCGCGCATGGTGATGATGGGGCTGCAGCTGACAGACAAGGTGCCCTTCAAGCAGGTGAGGCCGGGGAGGGGCGCACTGCATGGCGCGCACACTGCGGCACACGACACACCTCACGCAGCCGCTGCAACGGTGCTCACGGTTTGGTGTCCGTGTTAGGAGTGTGTTGTTCTCCAAGCCACACGGTCCAAACCCTGACCCAGTGTGCATCTAAGCATGCAACTCCAGAGCCCTGGTGCTACAGCGGAGAGGCCACTGGAGTGTCCTGGGTATTGCACTCGCATTGGGGTGCTGGCCGACACGTCATCTACTCCAGCATGATTTGCTCAATCATAATCTTTTGGCATACATCCAGCACACCCAGGTGGAATGTGTGTTGCCCCTACCTCACCTGAAGCACTCGCACCAAACGCAGTCTGCACTCAGCACCTTGATGCGCTGTGCAGGTGTACCTGCATGCCATGGTGCGTGACGCGCATGGCAAGAAGATGTCCAAGTCGCTGGGCAATGTGATCGACCCCATCCACGTCATCGAGGGCATCACCCTGCAGGGGCTGCACGACACGCTCAAGGTGACCGCGGCAGGCAACAGCAGGAACCACAGTCTGCCAGCATGCATTGGGGTCCCAGTGCAGCGGCCATGCACATGCACAGCACGTGCGTGGCTGCGGCACAGATGAGCTTGGCATCGTGTGCATCGCTTTGGTGACATGGTGCCGACGTGTGGCTGTTCAGGACATCCTGCGCCGCCGTCACAGCAGCAGCACACACCTGCAGTGATCCTGCTCGAAGTATGTGCCACCCTGCTGCGCTTCATCAGCGGCGTGCCCTTGTGCGCTGCATACGGTCGCACCCGCTCCCCGTGCGCAACATGCCTTGCACGTCAAGCACCTTTGCACCAAACGCTGGCCCTGCATGCAGAGTGGCAACCTGGACCCCAAGGAGGTCGCGCGCGCTGTGGAAACACAGAAGACGGACTTCCCTGAGGGCATAGAGGAGTGCGGCACTGACGCGCTGCGCTTTGCACTTGTGGCATACACCACACAGGTGCGCCGCAGCGTGTGCAGCATGGCCGTTTGTGGATGGACAGCTGGTGCTTGCTGGCAGTGCATTCTAGAGTGGTGGTGAAGGAACCTAAAATTGGTGGCAGGGGTTCTTAGAGCATCTGCTGAGGCAGCGTGTCAGGCGCCTTGCACTCATGTGCAACAGGCTCGCATACTTCACACCCCTGTGCTGCAGCTACACGCTGTCCTCTTCTGGCATGGCTGCTGTGCTGTGCTCCACTGTGCGCTGCTGCATCCCCTCATCGCCAGCATGCCTCGAGCTGCAAGACACCTGGAGTCTGCTTCCTGCTTGCTCGCTGCAGGCTCGGGACATCAACCTGGACATCAAGCGTGTGGTTGCGTACCGCTACTGGTGCAACAAGCTGTGGAACGCCATCAAGTTTGCCATGATGAACCTGCCGGCAGGCTTCCAGCCGCTGGCGCAGCAGCAGCTGGCGCAGCAGATGCCTGGCTGGCCCCCAGCAGCGCGCTGGGTGCTCAGCAGGCTCAACAGCGCGGTGGAGACCATCAACAAGGTGAGGGGGTGGCGCTGCGTGTATAGCGGCAGCATGCCAAGTGTTACTCAAGATGATATTTGCAGTAATGCAGTGCCAAGCTGTTGATTCTGCATGAGCAAGATGGTGCTACTTGCTTAGCTGTGCTAGGCGGCCCGCATCTGGCGGTCTATGCACATGTCTATGCGCAGTGCAGCGAATGCAGTGTGCCAGCTCATGAGTTACCTCACCACATGTGACTCTGCGCCCCGCTGCACAGGCCATGGAGGCGTATGACTTCTCTACGGCCACGCAGACGGCGTACGCGTGGTGGCAGTACGAGCTGTGTGACGTGTTCATTGAGCTGATGAAGCCGGTCATGGCGCGCGACGAGGCAGCAGACCCAGGTGGATGAGACACTGAGGTTGGGAACATGCCTGCATGTGCGGCTGTGCCCGCTGACCACAGATAACAGATTGTGTTGGTTGGTGCGTATCAACGTACTTGCTGGCATTGCTGTGTGTTCAGACACGTGTGCGCGCTCGCTACGCAGTGCAGTGCATGGAGAGTAGTGTTGTGAGCGTGGTCGACAGGTGGGATGGAAGGACACACTTGGCTTGTCTGCTGGCTATGTCTGGCAGCCGCGCTGCTTACCAGGGACATATGACAGCTGCTGATGGTGTGGTGTTGTGCCATGTGTCTTTGCTGCTGACACCTGCTCTGCGTGCCTGTGGTCACCGCTGCACCAGGTGCTGCTGCAGCCAAGGCAGCTACGCAGCAGGCGCTGTTTGCTGCGCTGGACAACGGTTTGCGGCTTCTGCACCCCTTCATGCCCTTTGTCACGGAGGAGCTGTGGCAGCGACTGCCCAAGACCCCGGAGCAGGCGAGTGGCTGCGCAGACCATGCTGGCGTACCTCCGCGCTGCCCTTGCCTGCAGTTCACGTGCCCGCAAGTGCTCACAGCGGCTGTCATGCAGCGGGTTTGTGGAACTTTACATGTCTTCCGTGCGGCGCACAGCATCTCTGCAGTATACTTGCACAAAGGCCCACTTGCACAACAGTGACCAGCCGCACACACCAGCAACGTGCTCCCTGCTGTGCCCACTGGCCTGTGCAGGCGTCCATCCCCTCCATCATGCTGGCGCCGTACCCCACGGCGCAGCAGGACTGGAGCCATCCAGAGCTGGACGGCCAGTACGAGCAGGCGCAGGCAGTCGTGGCAGCCATCCGCAAGCTACGCAGCGACTACAGCCTCACCCGGCAGCGGCCCACGGTGTGTGTGGCATGCAGCAGTGCAGCGCGGGCCGAAGTCATCAGGGCGCTTGCTGGGGACATCGCGTGCCTGTCAACGAGCGCGGAGGTGCTGCTGCTGGCGGCTGACGCGCCAGTGCCGCCATACAGCAGCGTGGCAATCGTGGATGATGTGGTGACGGTGCACATGCTGCTGAAGGTGAGCAGTGCGGTGGCTTCAGACACTGCTGTTGTTTGGTGCTTTGCGCAGACGCCTGGAATTATGCTGCATGCGCTGGCGTATGGTTGCCCTGCGCCGCATGGCAAGCTGCAGATCATTGGCCAATCACATGCCTGACATTGCAGTTTATTTCTGCTTGAATCGTTCCCTGGTCTCCGCGGCTGGGGCATGTCTGCTCGTCAGTCAGCAGCGCTCGTCTGCACAAGGATGTTATAACTTGTTAATTTGTTGCCACCCTTGGCGCTGACGGCACTGCCTCGTGCCTGCCGGTGCGCTCCTTGCAGGGCATCCTGGACCCTGCGCTGGAACTGGCCAAGCTCGAGAAGAAGCAGGCAGAGGCGCAGGGCCGCGTTGAGGCCATCCGCAAGCGCATGGGACTGCCCAGCTACGCGGACAAGACGCCGGCGGCAGTGCAGGCGGAGGATGGCGACAAGCTGGCCAAGGCGGAGGCGGAGGCGGCTGCGGCGGTGCAGCACATGGAGGAGATGCGCAAGATGGTCTCGCAGTAGAATGTGACTGATTGATCTGCGCCGTGCTTCTGAAAGCGGGATTGAGTGAGGTGCATCGCGATTGAGTGTAGCTTTAGGTAGCAATGACAATTCCTCCTTATTAGGAGATACATCTTGTATGTTGTGTGACTATGGCTGCAGCTGTGCAGGCAGTGCGGGCGACCTGTTGGCATCAGAGACCCATGGGTTACCACAACGTTTGCGTGCTGTAGCCCTTCACACCTCTTTTTACTCTCCCTGGTCAGAGGTGTTACCTCGACACAGCATGGTGTACCGGGTACTGGTGCAGCAGGTCCAGACGAGACTACAGCATGCTCGCATGCAAAGCACCACAGTGGGTGAGCGAGAGAGCAAGGCCAGGCTGCTGTGCAGCACCACCTCACAGCTACATGCACGTGTAGAAGAATTCTGAGGCGCGCGCCGTCCGAGCCATTTCGGGCTTACCTGCCCTACTCCTCGATTGCTGGCACTGGAACGCCTTCTTAGGCGCGCGTGCGTGTATGCGTTCGGTAAAATGTACCGTAACCAACGAGACATTCGCTTGGCGTTCAGAATTCGGCCGTGAGGACCTGTTCTGGGCGCTGTCCTTTGTGCTGGTGGCCTGGCGCTTGCAGCAGGGAATTGAAGCCAGCGACAGAAAGCAGACTCTTCAGACGTTCGCTTGGCGTTCAGAATTCGGCCGTGAGGACCTGTTCTGGGCGCTGTCCTTTGTGCTGGTGGCCTGGCGCTTGCAGCAGGGAATTGAAGCCAGCGACAGAAAACAGACTCTTCAGGTGAGGCGAGCAAACAACCGAGTACACCACTTGTACTTTAGTGGTGTTGTATCTGGCACTGCTGTACAGCAGCCACATGTGGCACTCAATCAGTGATCCTCCTGCCAGGAAAAATTGTGCACTTGATAAAGGAGTAACTAGACCCTGGCTGAGTAACTGCCACTTCGCGCAAGTGGTGCACCACACGTGTGGGTTGAAGGCAGCAACAACCGCCATACTTGGTGCATTGCAGCCTTGCAACATGGGGACGGGTGACTCTGCTGTCCCCCTGCTCTGCTTCCCTTGCTAGGCGATAGTGCTGCTGCTCTACAACAGCATCAGGCAGGTGCAGCAAGCACACTGCAACTGGTAGTTATAAATATGTTGTTTAATGTTGTTTAATTAAACGACAATTTGGAAGGAGCCACAGCGGCTGCAGCCCACGTGGTACACGCACGTTAAGTCGACCAACAATTGCCGCATGCCAAAAGTTAAAGAGCAGAGCGAATGTTACACACGGCCTCTGCCCAAGCAGTACTCTGGCGTGCTCTCAATGCATGTGCTGGACGCCTGGCACACAAGTGTATGTTCAGATTTAGTATCGTGTCATTTCAGATCCGAATTTGTCTGAGTCATTTTTGCTTGTGACCGCAGCCCTGAGCAGACGCAGAGGTCTCTGTTGCAACAGCACCTCTCACATCAGCTCAGCCACACTAGCCAGTGGCATCAACGCACCACTCTCCAGTTGCATCAGCAGGCTGAGGTTCCTGCAGCACTTGGTGATGCGCCACACTAGGCAACCAAACACAAGTGCGCACTGCAGCATCACAAGCCCCACCAGCACCAGCACAGCGCTGCCAAAGCCCACCGCCCCGACCCCCTGCATCGACGGGATCACCACCAGCAGCGCCAGCAGCTGCAGCCAGCACCACACCACAAACTGCAGCTGGTTCATGCTGGTGCTGCAGCCAGCCTGCGCCCTCCAGCTGATCGCTGCCGCCACTACGACCAGCAGCAGCAGCACGCGCGCCTGCTCATCAGGGCCCCGCATCGTGGTCAGCGCAGCCGCTGCCACCAAGCCAAACTTCATGACTTCCCTGCCCACCAGCCACCACCAGCGCCACTCCACGTTCCACACGCTCAGCGCTGCGCAGCTCTCGCCAGACACGCCGATGGCCGAGGTGTACCGCTGGCAGGTGCGCACTGGCCGCTCCAGCCAGGCGAAGGGCACGATGCAGGCTCGCTTGATCAGCTGCCAGAACACCGACAGCGCATGCAGCCCGCGTGATGTTGCCTTAGTGCCTGGCACGGGTGCTGGCGAAGCAGCTTGCTTTGGCCACGCTAGCGTCAGCAGCAGCAGCCAGTAGCCGACCAGCACAGGGATGCCAATCAGGATAGCCACTGCCATGGCTGCTACTTGCGGAGGGGAGCCGCATGAGAGCTGCATGTCTGGCACCCACACACTGCGGGTGACCTGATACTCGCCCAGCACGGTTTGTGTTGTGCTGAGTGACATGCAGCTGAATGCGGCGGTGATGTTGGCCACATAGAAGCTGTAGCAGTACGCCATGGAAGCTACCGCTATGGCCGCAAACAGCGTCCAGGTGCCACTCTTTGTGGGCCAGAAGCGCAGGAACCAGCTGCTGCAGGGGGTGGCTGCTGGTGGTGCCACTCCAGGGGCAGCTGTCTGTGATTGTGCAGGGAGGCCCTTGGAAGCTGCGGGTGCTGCTGTGCCCGCCAGCACATGCTGCCTGAACAGCGCGCTGCCTTTCGAGAGGTCTAGCAGCCACAGCAGTGTGGGCGACAGCACCAGCGTGTAGATGACTGCAGACACGGCAACACGACGCACTAGTGAGCAAGCAGGCAGCAAGTTGAGACTGCATGTGACACAGGCACGGAAAATGGCACGTTGACTAGTAGAATGCAGCTTTGAGGCAAAAATCCTGTCTGCATCAGCTGTGCAAATGCAGCATTTGGACACTTGTTGCCAGTAACATTACGATCAAACACGATTCAGACACTTACTCGGCAGCAGCGCGACCAGCACTGTCTGCGCAAGCGCTGCAGAGGACTCAGAGCGGCCTGAAATGAGGCACTCAAAGGGCACATACTGCCAGGTGTGTGCCTGTGTGAGCACCGCGCCTGCCAGGCCCTTGGCAGCCCAGTCGGGCACCAGGAACAGGAGGTCCAGCGACAGCAGCACTGCAGCAATCTGGGCCCCGTCCAGCACCACCTGCAGCGCATTGGCAGAGCGGCACGTGCAAGCACAGCCACAATCAGCGCCGAGCACAATCTTCGCATACACCACTATGCGTCATCTATGCATCCTGCGTCCAGACCGCTCAACACATCATTGGGTGCAACTTCAACGGTCCTGACCCAATGGTTCTGTCGAGGTAGCAAAAAGCTGTTCAGAACTCGCTCCACATGTCGTGTCAGCACCGACAACGGCGTCACCTGAGCCAAGCAAGCCAGGTGCTTCACGGCCATCAGCATCAAGGCGGCCTGCTGCGCCAGCACATCATCGTCAAGCCTCTGCTGCTGCTGCTGCACAGCATGGCGGAAGCCTTCCTGCAAATACTGCTGCTTGAGCAGGTTCACCACGTCGACAGCGGACGACCAGCGCATGCTGGGCGAGCGGTAGATGTGGTACAGGCCGCCGCTGTTGTGCCTGCTGGCGACGCCTTGCAGGGAGCTGCCTGCTGACGGCTCGCTGGCCAACGTGGGCTGCACTGATGGCTGCTCAACCAGACTGAAGGGACTGATCTGACGCTGCAAAGCTCCTGTACCTGCTGTACATGCTGCTGCTGCTGGAGGTGGCGGCACCACCGTGCTGTCTTTTGGCACCTCCTGAGCGACAGGCCCACCACTTACTGGCTGCACGACGGAAGGCTGCACCTGCACAGGCATGTGCTCGGCTGGCGGGTCCCCGTGCTGCCTGGGTCCGCTCTCACGCTGCTCTCCGTGGTACTTGGGCCGCGCCCCCTGCTCCACTTCGCTGCTCATGTTGCTGCCATGCCTAGCTGGCACGCCGCCTCCAGCTGCAGCTGCAGACAGCGCATGGCTCAGCGACCTCGTCAATGCTAGGCCACTTCTGGATGGTGCGACGGCGCCGAAGATGCTGTCCCACATCTTCAGGTCGCACGTGCGCTGACGCTTCAGCTGCACAAACGCAGTAGCTGCTGCCGAGTGCGACAGCCAGCCATAGAACACCCACAGCAGAGCAATGAGCGCTATCACAAGCAGGTCCAGCACGCGCGACAGCAGAAACCCAACCCAGGACAACACCATGTGAGGGCAACGCTGACAGCGACCGTTGCTCTTGCCATACACGTCGCTGCGGCCTGCTGTGACGCCTGCCTGCCCAGTAGCAATGACGACCTGGTCGCCCAGTGTGAAGCCTGGCTCCTGCTGCCCTGAGCGGTTCAGCTGCTGCAGCAGCCACATGTTGCGCCCTGGTCTGTAGCAGCTGCTGCACAAGGGGCCTGCATATGATCATCGCAAGGCGGAACAGCAAGCCAGCAGGCAGATCCTGGTTGGGTGGCTGAGGCTGGCAGGGCATCATGGTGATGGAGATGCGTTGGGTGGGTGGGTGGGTGTCGGTGTGGCCGGCCTTGCAGGCACAGCAGTGCAGCCGTTACCAACAACAATCAAACAGATCATGTACACGATTGGCTGAGTTGAAGCATGATGGTGTTGTGCAACCAGCAGCTTGATGTGCTGCAAATTCCACACCACCAGGTCATGCAACATGTTTGCTGGTGAAGGCCTGAAGTACCTGCATAGCCGTTGCTACACTGCATTGCTGTGTAGGGCCGCGGGTCGATGTCGGCAGGGTCGATGTAGCGTCTTTGGGCGCACTGCAGCCCCTGCAGGTTCAGCATGGCTGTGCTGTTGCGCTCGCAGGCACGCAGGTTGGGGCAGCGGCGGATGACAGTGCTGCGGGGGTGCACTTGGAAAGCACCAGACTCGGGAATCACCATGCCTGCACACACAGGCATGGACGCAGTGCTTGGGCGCACATCAAGGCGCTGGCGACGTAGGCAGTTACCTAGCTGTGCAAAGCAAACGCCGGGTTTGTACAGCTGAAGACACAGAACTCTGGCTAGCTGCAGCTTGACTTAGCCTGGCGAGTTGACACCCGTGCGCAAGCTCCTGCTCCTCGGTGCATCCAGACCAACCCACCAGCTACACATACGCCCATGGCAGGGCAGCTCTGGCAGGCCACCGTCTCGTTGGCAGCTGCAGCAGCGCCCTCGGCAGCGTACGCACTGAAGCTGAACATGGGCGCCGCACACGTGCGGCAGCTGATGCTGCTGGCGCCGCTGCGTTGGCCTGGCAAGTTGTTGTCATGGCTGGAGCTGGCATACTCTCCGGCTACGCAGGGCCTGACCAGCACGTCGATGCTGGCGGACAGCGGCTGCAGCAGGCGGGCACGACCGCACACAGCACCAGCCGCGTCAACAACAGCGACGGAGGTTGCCTGCCAAAATAACACGCAGGGACGGTGCTGCATGCATTGCCATGAATCAAACAAGCCTTGCAAGCAGTACATCAGGACCTTGCTCGGTAGCAGCTGGTGGTGGTGAGAGGAACAAGGCTTGTGTGTTTGGCATGTAGGATGACGTCACACACCACAATGGCGCCCACCTTGTCGCCACTGCCTGGCGGTGGGACAGCACTGAGCGTCAGGTTGAGCCTGCTGCCGGGCTCCGCCTGAATGTTCAGGCCCTGCAGCACCACATAGCCGCCTGACAGTGCACCCCGCAGGCTGCCTGACAGCTGCCACGCGTCGCCGCTGGCCTGCGACAGTGCCACGATCCAGTTGCTGCCTGGGCCGCTGCGAGCCTTGGAGCCGAAAGCGTCCAGGACGCTGATGGGGACGGAGAAGTTCTGGTTGCTGCCGATCGACATGATGTGCTGCCCCACGATGGTGGCACCCAGGGCGGGGCAGAAGGGCTGCAGCGCTTCACCTGCAAGGCGTCACGGTGGCGGCAGCAGCACAGGCAGCCGGGCTTTGGGACCTGCTCTGAGTGCGCTCTGGTGAGGCTGGCAGGTAAGCGGTGGCAAGCGCTGGGATGCAGACAGCAGCAGCTATGCAGCAGTGCATGTTGCTCACACATGTGCCGTAAGCCCTGCATCCTGTGTTGCTGATGCATGCCTGTGTATATCCATGCATGCTGTGCAGTACAGTGCACACCACAGCGGCAGCCACAGCTGCATGCTGCCGCAGTCTGCACGTACTTGTGCCGCTCCCTGGAGTGGATGATATCTGGTAGGTATTGTCGACCTGCCGCTGAAAGTCTGTTCTGGCACCGGTAACACTGTCCGCACTGCCACCCATAGGTGGAAGCGGCACCTGCTGCAACTTCCTGCCCGCGGCCTGCTGTTCTGGCTGCTGCAGCGCTATTTGCGCGCTGGGTTGAGCCTCAAACGCAGCAATGATAAAGTCATCCTGAACTGGATACATCAAGGACAGCTGGGTCGGAAAGGATGCCACTGCAGGGCCATAGCCAGCGTCTTCAATGGTGTTGCTCTGTGATAGCTGCTGCACAACCTGCTCCCGACGTTGCTCAGCGGATGCAGATTCCGGGTCTTGCCCAGCAACCCCAACGTTGACAGCTGCCGGCGTGGTGGTGTAGAGGACGCCCCCTGCCTCCGTTGCTGAGTTGTCGTGTGCTGTTAGGTCTGTGACGTTGACTTGGCCCATCCTGCAGCCCCCTGCAAGCGCCCCGCAATCTGCTGACGCAAACAGGGCGCCGCCGGTGCTGCCCCTGTTGCCTGTGATGCTGTTGGCGGCGATGCTGGCTACAGCTGCGCCAGACAGGCACAGGCCACCCCCTGCACCCTGTGCTCCACACCCCAGGCCCGCAGTTGCTGCACCAACTCCATACATCGCCTGCCAGGCAGGAGGCAGCGCATACACGCGCCGCACCAGAGGGCTCGTCCCCGCCTCCCGAGTGCTGCTCCCTGCGCTGTTGCCGTCAATCGTACAGCCTGAGACAGCCACTGCTGCAGCTCTCTGCACAGCGACGGCACCGCCAGATCCCGCCACATTGTTGCTGTAGTCGTGGTGTGTGGTTGCGAATTCGCCACAGTCAACGCAGCTGACGGAGCCGCCAGCAGCACCTGCCTTGTTGCTGCTGCTGCTGCCAGCAGTGATGCTGGTGCTGCTGCAGCCGCTGCAGTGCAGCCAGCCCCCATGCTGCCCTGCCTCGTTCGCCTGGGATGTACAGCCGGCGCAGGTCAGGCTGGTGGGGCCGGCTGCTGCAATGGCACCCCCACTCCTGCCTATATCGGGCAACGCAGCATGGGTGAGAGAGCATGCCAGGGCATTGGCAGCAGTAGCGCCAACAAAGACAGTGGCAGCAGCAGCAACAGCAGACATGTGCACAATGCACAACACAACTGCTGCAGTCACCACTGTACCTCCTGACTCGAGCTGCAAAGGCTGACACGCACAGTCACCACTGCTGGACTGCTGCTCGCCTCACCCGCTTTGTTGCCCTGGAAGTTGCAGCCTTCACAGGCCACTTCCAAGGGGCCCAAGCCAGAATCTATCACAACAGCGCCACCGTTGCCAAGCTTTGCTGCATTGCCTGTGAAGTTGCAGCCTTTGACGCCAGCAGCCACTGCAGCGCCGGCACCCCTGACGACCACTGCTGCTCCAACGCCTGTCTCTGCCGTATTGTCTGCAAACGTGACATTCGTTATGTCAAGCCCTGTCGGTGCCTGCACAAACAGGGCGCCTGCGTCGCCGCCAGCGGTGTTGCCTGCCATGGTGCTGTCTGCCAAGCTGAGGGAGGTTTGCTGCACCAGGAGGGCGCCACCAGTGGTTAAGGCATACACCTCTGAGCCAAACTGCTTCACGTTGGATGCATCAGCAGCAGCCTGCACACACCATGTCACACAAGTGAGGTGTGTCAGCTGGCGACAAAGCAACGACCAGCTCTACAACTGTGCTCTGCAGCAAGCACGCTCCGCAGCTGGAGCTGCCGGCCACCGGTGCACCGGGACGACAACCATTGGCAGGCCAGCCACAACTGCGCCGGCAATGAGTGCTGTGTCGCGGCCGCCGATGTACTAGCCACCCGGCACCAGATAACCAGCGAGCTCACCGCTTGGTGCAGCCTCCTGCGCCTGCCATCCTCCTCAGCCACCTCCTCCTCTGCTGCAACGTTGCCGCTGATGTTGACGGCTTGCAGCGACAGCTGGCTGCTCTCGGCCGCCAAGCCCGCTCCCAGGGGCGCGGTGTTGTTGAAGAAGGTGCTGCCCTGCAGCGTCACATTGGCGCAGTCCAGGAAGGAGAAGCCGCCGCCAGCAGCGCTGGCGTAGCCGTCCGTGACTGTGAGGCCCGACAGCACAGCACCAGACACCTGGGCTGCTTGCATGGCGCCACCGTTGCCACCCCATGCCTGACAGTGGATGCAGCAGGGGGGAGAGAAGGAGCAGCAGCAGCACGGCGTCGGGGCAGGCGCGCTTTATGATCTGCAGCGCTTCTCACGCCAGCCGCACCGCTTTGAGTGCGGCCAAGAAGCTCGCACGCGCTGCGCTGTGCAGTGCGTTGGGCATGTCGCATCCCCCTCAACACATTCAGTCAGCTGCCCACCAACCTCGTTTGCCTTCATGGTGATGCCTCGCATCTCCAGCTGCCCCACAGCGGCCAGCCGCACAGCCCCTGCAGTGCCAAGCTCAGCGATGTTGCGCTCAAACACACTGTCGAGCAGCGCCGCAGCTGGGGCATTGTTCAGGTACACACCGCCAGCACTCCCACCCTGCACACGGTGGCATCAAAAACGGCGTTGGCCTGGCAAGACGCATGGTGCTGCTGATGACCATCAGCTGAGCCTGTGCAGCAGACAGCTCATGGTTTGGCAGGCAGGTGGCCAGGTCACATGTTGGCTCCTGAATGGCGTACCCACTCCTCGATGGGTGGAGCGTGTAAAGTAAAGTACAGTAAAGTATAGGACCTGTTCCACACCTGGTTAGCTTCAAAGGTGGAGCCCCTGACTGCCAGGCCTTGGTGGTAGACAGCCACCGCCCCACCAAACATGCCAGCCGCGTTGTCAGCAAATCTGCAGCCTGCCAGGGTGAGCTGGTTCCCGCTGCCTGCTGCCTGCATTGTGAAGAGATGCAGCGCCCCTCCGTCCGTGTCGGCCTGCAAGCACAGCGGCGCACACACGTTCAGTCTTGCCTGCTGCACTGCAGCCTCCTGAGGAGGCCAAAGTGCAGATGCTGCTGTCTTTTGTTTCTGGAAACACAGTGTGTGTGTGTGTGTGTGTGTGTGTGTGTGTGTGTGTGTGTGTGTGTGTGTGTGTGTGTGTGTGTGTGTGTGTGTGTGTGTGTGTGTGTGTGTGTGTGTGTGTGTGTGTGTGTGTGTGTGTGTGTGTGTGTGTGTGTGTGTGTGTGTGTGTGTGTGTGTGTGTGTGTGTGTGTGTGTGTGTGTGTGTGTGTGTGTGTGTGTGTGTGTGTGTGTGTGTGTGTGTGTGTGTGTGTGTGTGTGTGTGTGTGTTGTGTGTGTGTGTGTGTGGTGTGTGGGTGGGTGCGTGCGTGCGTGTGTGTTGGCAGGTGTTAGGCGGACTTCCAGTGACAGGCTGCAACACATGTGGCCCAAGGTGCCGTGCATTTTTAGGCGTCCTAGCAAGGCCTTCAAGAGCTGTCTGCGGCAGCAGCAGCAGACACCGCACCTTGTTGCCGGTGAAGCTGCAGTCGGTTGCCACCACATCGGCGTCATAGGCGCTGACCGCGCCGCCATACTGGCCCGCGTTGCCCTCAAAGCGCGACGCATTGAGCACCAGCTCAGTGTACTGGTTTTCCTCAATCATGATGGCGCCAGCCTCAACATGCCCCTGCAGCACGCAGTGGAGGGTGCAGGCAAGGTGCAGTGTGACAATAGGTGATGCACACATTGTGTCCACTTCGTCACAGCAGCGCCCCATGATATGTTTCTGCCTCTGGTTCAGCGCAGACTCATTTCGCAACCACGCTTGTGTATTCTGGTGGGTGGCTGAAAGCGCTTATACAGCTGCATAATTCAAAGCACTGGCGTGCTGTGCAGACCGGGTGTTTCACCTTCATCGCTATGATGATGCTTCCCTGCTGACCAGCAGCATACTGAGGCAATGCGGCAGTGTTGCAGCCGTACAGCTTTCACACACCACTCACAGTGTTGTTGACGAAGCGGCACTCGTGCACTTCCACCCTGCCCTTGGCGTTGCTGTACTGCAGGGCAAAGACAACGCCTCCCACATCAGCTGCATTGCCGACAAAGGTCGACCCGCGCAAGATGAGGTTGACTGGGTGCACATCGCTGGTGCGCGTGCCGTCTGTGGCAATGGCTGCGCCGCTGGCAGTCCAGATGTCCGGGGCGCCAGGCAGCTGACCGTTGGCGGTGAAGGTGCAGTTGGTGACGGTGAGCGAGGCGACCTCTCCAGCGTAGATGCAGCCTCCCTGCAGGGCGTCACAGGCACAACAGCAGCTGAAGCAGCATGCGCACACTCAACAACTGGCAAGTTGTTGCCGATTGGCAGCTGCACTGCAACAGCCGCAGCTGTGTGATGGCAACACGGTTACGCCATCTAGTAATGCGTGGCATTGCGCCAGCGGAGCTGGCAGCCATCAAGCTGGATGGTAGCCGGGCAGCTGGAATGTAAAGCATGCGGGGACACAGAGGCTGCCAAGGCGCACACAGCCACAGGCAGCCTCGCAGACTTCTGTTGGGTCCGTATACAAACCCTACGTAGGGCCACTACCAGGCCCCAAGACATGCGTGAGCACAGCACCTCCAAAAACTTCCAGACAATAGTGAGCACCGTCATCTGCTGGACATAATCGGTTCATTAATGGACGGTCAAAGGCCGCATGGCAATGGTAGGCAGCAAGATCACCGCCCAACGGCGGTGGCCGTAGTTGAGGGCCACCAGGCCTGACGAAAGCATAGAACAATCCTGCTTTCAAAATTACGGCTCAAAAGCTACAGCGAAACACTGCAACCTTCTGCAAGGAGTGGGTGGCATGATATACACCAACTTAGCCAAACGGCTGGGTCTAAGTCTTCAAATTGGCCTGCCGGTCACTGGAAAGTATTCTTTGCAACCTGCACTTTCAAGCAGTTGAAGCGGTACAAAACATTGATAGCACAGGCCAGCCCTGCTGCATAACAAGCTCGGCCCAAAAGGGGCGGCAAGCCTGACTGAAGCGTGTCTGCCCCAACCCTGTAGCTCAACACCAAACCGCAAATAGGGGACATGATATGCCCCAAGGGTACCCTCACTGATCCTAGATTCCAGCTGGGATAGTAGGGTGCATGGCGGCGCATAAGTCTCCTTATCATCACACGTCACCTTCTGAAGCTTATGCGTGTTTTATTGTGTCAACACACCACACACACCTCATCCACAGAGAGGGGCAAACACCACACACTGGTGCTCACCGAATCAGCCGCCGAGTTGTTGGCAAACCTGCTGTTGGTCACGAGGACGTCGCCGCAAGAAGAGCAGAACAGCGCGCCTCCGCTGCCGTACAATGCGCTGTTGTGGGCGAAGCAACAGTTGGAGATGGTGACAGGCCCCAGCAACTCAAAGTACAACGCACCGCCGCCCTTCAGCCGCCCGCCAACCTCCTCCGCCGATTTCTGCGCAGCAGAAGGCAGACAAGGCAGCGCAGCAGACGCGTGTCGGTGCAGCGGTGCTGTTGCAGAAAACATCATGCCTAGTGTGACAAGAGCTGCAGCGCAACGTACCCGCACCCAGCACAGCGGCCCACCCACACAGCATACCGCAACAAGCAAGCTTGCAGCTTGCAGCTTGCAGCTGTGTTGAAAAAAGACAGCCACACCAGGTTTCAAACTGCCACGCCGAACATGCCAAACAGCAGCAACCAGCTCACCCAGTTGCTGTTGAAACTGCTGTTCACGGCTTTGAACTGCCCCAGCTGCTGTCCTTTGATACAGCCTCCGTTGTACAGCACATAGTTGCCAGTGCAGGCGCTGCTCACAAGCATCACCTGCAGGGGTACGCCAACGACCAGTGACAAGGCAACACTCACTCAGCAGGTTGTGGTGTTTTAACTCTTCAAGAAGCCCACAAGACGCTGCTGCTGAGGAACAAAACTAGCACAAGTGGACAGGTTGAAATGTCTGCAGATAGGCTGTCTGCTGCTGCTGCTGCCGATGCAACCCCAGCAGACAGCACACCAGCTTTGCTGTCAGATACAAGAGTCTGAATATATGCCTTGCCTCGTCAATCTCTGCCAGCAAGGCAGCGCCTCCATCCTCTGCCAAGTCCTTTGCATTGCTGCCCTTCAGATGCGTGTTGGACAGCAGCAGCCTCCTGCCTGAGCGCAGGGCCAGGGCTGAGGTGGGGCAGCCGTTAATCGACAGGCCCAGCAGGTCCAATGCTGCAAAGGGCTCACTGTAGCAGGGGCACAGCAGCAGGGGCACAGCACGCAGCAACGACGACTCATACTGACGATGACAGCAACATGCGAATCAACACGCAGCATGCAGAGTTGCAGCAGCAGCGCCGGCTGCTGGCCATCACAGCTCGACTGAGCCATAGTTGTGCCCACCTGTTGGCGATGAAGCTGCCATCGGCAAGAGCACTGCACCGCACTGGCAGTAGGTCTGCTGGGTCAAGGGCAGCACCATCTGCCGCTGCCTGCAGCCCTGCTGGTGTTGCGAGCGCCCATGCTTCTCCTGGGCCAATTTCAAGGGTCATGTCTACCACCAGGGGCTTGTTGGTACTTGCAAGGATGACAAGAAAAGAGCTTGAAGGTTTGCCCGGCCCCTTTCTGGCTGCTGCAAGTGCTGCTGCTATGCTGCTGGTGCTGCTGGTGCCACCAGCTATCCGGGGCAGCTGCAGCACAGTGTAGTCAGGGTACAGCTGTGCAGCAAGCTGCAGCAAGAGCACAGGCAGCTGTTTGGTTGTACAAGTGCAACTCAGCGGCTTGTGTGGCATGACATGAAGGATGCAGCAGCTGCGTGGTAGACCAAAGCTGTACAAAGCACAACAAGCGTTCTGAGCGGCCACAACATTGGCACGGTTGAGTTTGCAAGCGCTGCAGCAACTACTTGCTGATACAGGTTCGCACCTGGGACAGTGGCAGTGCTTTGGCTGAGCAGCTGTCCACTGCTAACACCAGAGCAACAGCAAAAGCCCAGCAGCAGCAGCAGCAGCTCGTCATCTTCACAGTGCTGCTGGTATGCCTGGGCCCTGGGCAGACATCTTACTTGGAGCGGTCTCAAAGTTACTTAAAGGCTGCAAGAAGCTTTAACAACCCCATGTTGTGCGGAGGTGGGAACGCAGCAGCTTCGCGACAGGTGTCACCAGGCCCTGCCGACGGGTTCGAGTCTCGCAGGAACGTCAATACTACCGATGGTCGCTAGTGGCAAACCTCCATCTGTAATGCAAGTACTCTGCAGGCTGTAGAGTCTGTGACGGCCTGGCTAAACACGTCCTGGTTGCGCTTGAAAGGCGCCAGGGGACACTGCAAGCAAACAAGTGTTGACTGATGATTACAACAGCCTTAAGGGTAGCAACATCTGACACCTGCAATCTCCGACACCACAGCCGTACTCTTCAGGCTAAGGCTTCTCATGGTGTGAGACAGATAGCGCATCTCGGACTGGCCCCAATCGAAGCGGCAGCTCAAGCCATGTAGGAGATCAGCACTTATCTGATTAATAGAAGATGTAACAGAAAGGCATACAGGCCTGAGTACCGCAGGAGATCTTGGCTGATCAAGTTCTTCGCGGTGGAGCGGGGTCCGAACCCGGGGATGCCGGAGGGTGGGCGTATTTCCCTCATATTGGTGACACCGTCAAGCCAGTGCTACACCCCACAAGGACAAAAGATAACTTTTGATAGTTTTGCAAACTTGCGTTGATCCCATTGATGTTATGAGCCATTGTGCGACACCCAGCAGCAGCAAGTGCGGTGACACCGCCTGCTCAAGCTCTTTATCACTGAAGGAGCCCACAGAATGAAGATCGGTGCATGTCCGTAACAAGTCAAACGTTGTCGT
>JACERP010001048.1:0-29378 GCA_014080715.1 Scenedesmus sp. NREL 46B-D3 | reverse complement strand
CCCAACATCCATCACTACGACAGCTAATGCTGGCTCCGGCAGCAGCAGCGGCAAGCAGCAGCAGCATCAAGCTTGCAGCTTGCGCACAGCTGCTGCGTGGTGTGGACAAACAGCTGCAGCGGCCAGTCATTGCTGAGCAGCACAGCTGCAGGCCAGGCTGCAGGTTGCACCACAGCAGCTGCACACAGCCGGCCTCTGCATGTGCGCCGGCAGTGCTCCGCTGAGGTGCTGGAAGGTGCAGCAGCACCTGGCCACACTGCTCGCTCTGCAGCAGCACACCAATTGCAAGTACCTGAGTACGCAGCAGATGTAATGGCAGGCGGTGGGCTGCGCAGCCCCGTTCAGAGCCGCGCTGTAACAGGCAGCTCTGACGACAGCTTGTTGAAGAGCTTGATGAGTTGTGCAAGCTGAGGGTGGCTGCAGGCCTGACTCCCGCAGGCTCAGCTTGCCAAGGTGCTGCAGCGCATGCACTGCTGTGTGCGCTCACCGCATCTGATCGGCTTGGCCGTTGCTGCTGATTTGCACTGCCGGCTGCTGCAAAAGTAGCAATCAATTGCAGCGCCAGCAGCTGCAAGCTGCCCATGCTCTGCCAGCTGGGCGTTGCACAGCAGTAGCAGCTGTTGCAGAGCACCGCAGCAGTCGCTGACTGGCTGCTGTCACCACTGTCTTCTGCTGCTCCCCCTGCACGATGTGTGGGTGTCTGCGAGCTTAGACGCTGCAGCAGCAGTGGCAGGTGGGTGGCTGCTGCTGATGGCTGCAGCATGGTTTGGTGGGGCAGCAGTTGAGCTGCCAGGGGCCAGGTGAGCTGCAGGCTGGGCTGGAACAGGGGCTCTAGGTAGCCAGAAATGCCTGCAGACACACGTGGCGCTGATCAACTCGTGCCACAGCAGCAAAGGGGCATGAGCCTGGCGGCTCTGAACTCTCATGAGCGGAACGCCAACCCGCTGGGCTAGTGCCTGTCACGGTGGCAGGTTCAACCCTGTACTTCAGTGTTAATTGTATTGTATCTATCAAGTGCAGTAGAATTGTATCATAATGTATGGTGATGACACGTGCTGTTGAGGTGTGCGCGCTCGAGGCCCAACCGTGGTGCCATGTGGGCCTGACACACACGCAGCACGGTCCAGTCTGGCGGGCGCGCTTGGCGTGCATGCTTGCAGCCGTGCGACTGCAGCTGTTGCGGGCCCAGGCGTGCTGCAGGCTGTGCTGCACTTTGCCAGCTTCATGCATCTGACCTTTGAAGTGGCGCTTCATTGCCACGTGTCCTGACGCGCACAGGCCTGACCCCAGCAGCATGGCTGTCACTGCATCTGCCACCTGTGGGTGCAACAGCGGCACTGAGCTGTTGGAGGAATGAACCAAACAAACAACCCTGAGGTTGATGACAGAACCTATGTGTTGACCTGTTGCAGAATTAGCAACGCCGGCTCGTGAGAGAGAAAACAGCCCTGCCAGGGCTGTGGTGGGATGTGTTGATCACCTGTAGAAGGTTGCGCAGGTCGCCAGGCCCCAGCAGCTGGCTGCTATGTAGCATCACCCACAACAGGCCAGTGGAGCCCCTGGTAGCATATGCAGTTGCAAGCGTTTGATGAGCAATGCTTGCCATTTAGTTAATCTACTGGTGTTCTCGTGCATGCGTGCCAAGGCGCTGCTGCTGCTGCTGCTGCTATGCAGCTCATTCATCGTGCACCCACTTGTGATACACCTGGTGGCAGTCCTGCATGCTGATGTGTTCGAGCGCCCAACCCTCCTGCTCTGCGTAGCTCCTCAGGGAGCAAAGCAGTGCAGCAACGGGAAAGGGCAGTGCGTCTACACCTTCATGACAGCAGAAGCACACTATGCTGGTGCTGGGGTCACAGGCTACTACCAGGTGGGGCATTATGGGCCACTGTACGTCAACATGACTGTGGCGGGCTTCAGCCTTTCGGGTATGAGACCCAACAGTGAGGTGCGGAAAAAGGCGGGCACTGCAGATTTTCCGGGTCGAGCCAACAGCCAAGATGCAAGTCAATCCGGCGCTTAGAATCTCACACAGTTCAGCCTTATTCGCGCACCAGTGCTTGTTTAACAGTGGGCAAGCAATGTGTTTTTTGAACTGTTTCAGGTTAACAGGCCTGTACATGACACGACTCAATTGCTCAGCGATGCTGAGGCACAAGCGGAAAAAGCATAGCTGAGCATTGCCTTGTTTATCCCAGATAATGCTTGACTAGGCGGAACAACTGCAGAAGTGCAAGCACACGGGGGATGTCATATTGCGCAACAAAAAGTACTGCTCAAGTGCCTTAATGATATCACACATACATAAGTGCTGTGTCCTGCAAACATACTTAATGCAAGTAAAAATACGTAATTCACCCAGCAGAGACCAGATTGGCTGTACCATAAGCATTTGTGTGTTTGTGGGTGCTATACAATATCCGGTACTAAGCGTGCTGTAGTGAGCTATGCTTGCACAGCATATGCTGCATGCATGCAGGCACGCCTTCAAACAACCAAACACGAGGTCTAGCAGTTCGACACAATTGCAGCAACATGCCTGCTGTAACAAAGTGGAAGCTTGATAACATGATCACCACTGCTGATGACTTGTATCCCTGTCCGTTGAACAACTGAACCGTGATGCAATACATGAGAGCAGTCTTAAATAATGTGTGAGCCACATGTACTGATAGAGTGGATGCCAAAGATCATGGTCACCGCTGCAGGCTCTTAACAGCGCACCATGGGCATCGCAATCACTGCAGAGAGCAGTTCTGCGCAACCGGCGCTCCTGCCGCCTACAGCAGCATAATCCTGTCCAGATATAGCTGCAAGCAACTCCTGGCTGCTGGTGATGCTGCAAGCATCGCTATTTGCTGCTTCATCACGCCGTTCGCTCAATACAGCAGACCGCAACCCACTTGACGTCGATCTCTCCCCAACATGCATGGCATGGGAGCCCTCGATGCATGCATGCAAATGTACATACTTGCACACGTACCAAGGTATGCACATATCAATCGTGCCGTCACCACATGCCTCGGACTTGTGTGTGGCGGCGTAACCTGCAGCGGCCCTGTTGCATGTCACTGCACGACCTTGCTGCTGGGCTGAAACCTGCCTGTACTGCATAGACTTTCACAGTTGAGCTCAGCACACATTAATTGCGCAGGAAGAACACACATGCCAGAGATGCACAACCTTCGCTCCAGGCAGCAAGGAGGGATTGCATACCCTGAAACAAGACGGTGCAAGCCGTATCGTCAGCATTCTTTTTCCTAGCCATCCTGTCAATCGACGGCAGCAAGAGGCAGGTGCTGGCGCGTGCCACAACAGGTCAATTGCAGGCGCACGAGAACCGCAGCTCTACATATGATTGGAGGTGGCACTGCCTCGATGCACACATCAAATGCCACAAATAAACACTTCACTACACTGCTGCACAGCAGCCCATCCTGCACTGTACGTGCAACTCCAGCATGGTAACGTGCCTCCATGGCAGCCATATGCACATCCAGAAACACTTTCACAGTATGGCACAGACCATATGCTTCTATTTCAGCACTTTGCCTGAACCTAAACCTGCACGTTACGGCAGTACTGGGACCCAAGGAGGCACGCTGCCAAAGCACACAGGCTCCATCAATACGGCAGCGATGTTGCTGCCCATCTAGACAGCACTGCAGCACCTCTGTTGCTCATCAGGCGCTGCACATGCCAGTGTCACACTGTCATATACAAGGTTGGTAAGCGATGTGCTAAAAATAAAGCCGCCAGGCAGAGCCCACTACACCCTGCCATTTACACTTTGATAATCAGTGCATGACGCGGTGCGCGGTAGTCCGACCCATGCATGTGCTGCAAGTTGGAACCAAGAAATGATGCCAGTTTCAGGCATGTACCAACGCAACACTACACTGCTGCTCAGCGCCCAGCTGCTCAGCGCCCAGCTGCTCAGCGCCCAACACTCAGTGCAGTGCACAGGGCTGGTGTGACCTGCACTGGCTGCACCACTGTGCAGCACAGCATAGCCCATGCCCCTGAAATGCGATCACCGCCTTGCAGATGTTGCACAGGCGCACAGAACTTCAGTACCAACACAGCTGCACTGTACCAATGCTCGACAAACATTGCATGCCGTATCAACCTCAATAGAGAGCACACCAGCCAGGGGGCTGATTGACAAAGTGGCTGTCACCGGCATGGTGTAGCGCACGAACACACAAACATGACAGCATGAGACCACACAGCGCCAAGTCCTATTGACTGTGTGGGTAGCTCTTCTGCCTCCGCAGCTGCAGCTGTGGAGGTAGCTAGAGCTCCATCCACGCTTCCTTGCGGCCGACACCAGCTCAGAGCTGAGGGGGCACCGTGAACGTCATGCATATAGGTGCTTGAATGCCAAACGCAGCAAGCAAGCCCTTGCCCAACCCCCACAGGCCCTCCCCAGCAATCAGCGCACAACCGACAATCAATGCATACGCATCTGCGCTGCGCGGGTAGCGCAGCCGCCAAAAGATTCGCGCAGCAGCGCCCACAGCCAAGTCCACCGCAATCGATGCACCAGACATGAACACAACACCCAGGGCGGCAGGGATCGGCACCACGCCACGCAACCGCATCGGCAATGTGTCCCGCAGTGCATTCAGTGCGAGGCCCACGATCAGTGCGCTGAGCGCCACCCACAACGCATGCGCAGGCAGTGCAGATGCTCCAGCACTGGCCAGCACAGCTGTCTGCCTGAAGACGGACGCCATGGGGCTGGCGAAGAAGCCGTCGTTTGCCAGCAAGCTGTCACTGCTGACGCCGCCCATAGCCCCTGCAGGCCCTGCTGACTGGTCAAAAAGCAGCCAAGCTGCTGGCGTGAGCAGGCAACTTGCGCCGAGGCCGATCATGTGCGCGATGAAGACGGCGGTTGGAGATGCCATGGTCATGAAGCCAGCGCGCCAAGCATACATCGCGTTGACAGCAGTTGAGCTGCATGGATGAGAAGCAGAGGCAGGTGCAGCCGAGGTGGGCATGCTGTGTTGGCAACAAGGCTACGTGAGACAGGCAGGAGCGGAGGGCGGCTGGCAGGTGTGAAACATGTTGCAGCCCTTGCAGGCAAGCGCAGCACAGCAACACCCAGACAAAACACAAAAGGGAATGCAGCGCTACCTCGCTGCATGCTGGCCAGTGCTTTACGACAAGTGCATGTTCCCTGCTGTAAATCAGCAGCTGTGGTATCTGCAAGTTGTCAGGTGAATTGCCAAGCTCACCTGACTCCCAGCAGCAGCCCGCCGCATGCCAGTGCAGCGCCAGCACTGCCGGCGCCCTGGCCAGCCCACGCGGCAAACACCAACATGCCAACCTTGGCGTACGCGTCAGCCATGTTGAGGTCTGTCACGCCAGCGCCGCGCGCATTCGCCAGGCCCGCGACAGCCGCCAGCACGCCGGCGATCAGCACATGATACACCTGCAGGCGGCCGGCAGCTGCCTGTGCGGCTGAGATCGCGCTGGTTGCGGTGGCTGCGCCCGCGCCGACCAAGGCCGGCAGCGCAAAGGCAGCAGCCGCAGCGAGCACCGTGAAGCCCAGCACGCCCACCCAGCCGCGCATACCATCTGACATGAAGATGTGCTGACGCAGCGCCCGCTCCATCGCCGCCATGCTGAACTGCAGCGAGCTGGCGTCTGACAGCGTGTCGGTGTCCATGATGCGCAATGCCTCCACCATCCAGGCAGACTTGCCGCCCTTGCCTTTGCCCTTGGCCCGCTGCTTCCCGGCCCCCGCTGCCGCTGCCTCCGCGGCATGCTCCAGCTCATCGAGTATGGCCGCCCGGCCGGACAGGCCGTGTCCGGAGCTCCCCTGCTGCTCCTCTGCCACCCCTGCACTGCCTTCCTTGTCGCAGCGCCGCGCAGCCCTGTGCGCGACCGCAACTCCAACGACGCCCTTGACCATGTGGTACGCAGCGTCGCTGAGCAGCAGCGCCATGGCGACGGTCAGGTAGTACCCGTACGCGCCCCGGATGTCCCACGGCCCCAGCCGCGCTGCAAACCACTGGCCCTCCATGCGTGACAGCAGCGGCCACAGCAGGCCCCAGCTGAGCAGCCCGCCAAGCAGCATCGACCAGGTCACGCTGATGGGCGCAAGGATGCCGAGGCCGACGAAGGGCAGGCTGAAGTCGAAGTTCCAGGTGTAGCGCAGCGCTTGCAGGCCAAAGGTCGGGAAGCGCGCAAAGCCGTTGCAGGCGGGGTTGTTGAAGACCCACTGGTAGCCGCTGAACACAAAGCTGATGGATGACCACTGAGCAAAGCGCGCCATCTGCATGCGCAGTTCGGCGGCAGCGACGATCAAAGCCATGGGTAGTATGGGGGAGCGGTGAGGTTGCAGCAGCAGCAGCAGCAGCAGCAGCAGCAGGGAAGCCACAGCGACATGGTGGAAACACGCTCCTATGCGCATGTCATGCTGCGCACAACTGACCCTTGGCGCTGATTGCGCACGGCAGCTGCTGGGGCGCCCACACGGAGCTGAGGTGCCGTGTCACGCCCGCCCACTGGGCCACCACAGCCAGCAGCCCGGCGTATTGCCGGTTCTTGTTTCGCGAATGTGCACCCCTTGCTCACCTGCTTGTGGCCATGGTAGGACATGGCTGGGGTGTGCAGGGTGTTCACAAGCTGCCCTGCCGCTGCCCCCGTTGCAAACGTCATGGAGGGCCGCGCAAACAGCAGCTTGCGGAACGGCAGCACCAGCAGCGCGCCAGACAGCCCCACCATCGCCATGTAGCCCACAAGCCGCCAGTAGCCGAGCTGCCACACCAGGCTGGGCAGGTTGTCGGGGATGCTGCTGCCGACGCGCTGCGCAATCGGGTCCTGCAGGGCCAGCAGCACGCTGCCAAAGCCTGCGGCTGCTGCACTGCTGGAAACTGCAAGCGCCGTGGAGGCTGCTACGCTGACCTCTGGCGCTGACAGGGGGCGAATGCAGGGCATGTCCCTGCCGAGCAGCGAGGTGTAGCAGCGCAGCAGCGCCCAGCACGCGCCAGTGGTCACGACCTGCAGGTTGGCAGCGAGGCCGGTGGCCAGCGCCAGCCGCATGTTGAGCAGCACAAAGGCAAAGCCCACGGCCAGGCCGACGAGCACCGCTCGCAGCGTGAGCTGGCCTGAGAACGGCGGCAGCGGCTGCTGACTGCCGGGCGGCACGATGCCGGCACACGAGCTCGCGTTGTCGTCCTCAAAACCTGCGTTGCCGCCGCCAGCTGGCACACCACCAGGGCCCTCTGCAGTGGATGCCCCTGGTGTGATATGCTGCCAGGCGTCGCCTGCGTGCTGCTGCTGCTGGTCCTGCTGGTCCTGCACATGCTTGGGCAGCTGGTCCTTGTCGAAGTAGCGTGTGTTGATTGGCGCCAGCTGTACCATCACGTGCGCTGTGCTGCCAGGGCCTGGTGCCAGCTTGTGTGGTGCTGGCTCAGGCGGGCCGTATACGTGTGATGGCGCTGCCACGTCGCGGATGAGCGACACGTCATCATCTGAGCTGAGGTGGCGCATGCTACTGCTGCGCAGGCTCTCATTGGGGCTGAGCAAGCCCTCGTCATCATCATTTATCGTCACGAGCGGCAGTGAGCCGCTGCTGCCGTGGCTGCGTGCTGCGCCGTGCACGCCTGATGCAGAGACTGGCTGGATGCGGGGCAACTCTCCAGCCAGTGGGTTGGGCACCGCGCTGTCTATCCTGGCGTATGCTGACTGCTGCTGCGGCGCGACGGAGGTGGGGCTGCTCAGAGGGCCTGCTGGCGGCAGCGCAGGTGGGCAGGGGCGTGGGATCGCCATGCCACCAAGCGCAGAGACAAGCGCAGCGCCACCATGTGACTGGTAGGCGGCTCCTGCTGCTGCACTGTTGACTTGCGGGTACTGCTGGCTGCGTTGTGGCTGCTTCATGGCCGGCTTTGCTGGCTGAGCTGCACTGTCAAACGCATGCCTGTTGAAGTCTGGTTCATTGATGCCACCTCCGCTGATGAACGAGCCACCCGTCATTGATTTGAACAGCTGAGAATATCGGATGCGGGCTGGTGGTGGCTCCTCACGCATGGATGGTGGTGGCTCCACGAATGTGACTGATGGGGAACGACGCAAGCTGCTGCTGCTGCTGCCGCCCCCACCACCTGCTCCTGGTGGCGCGGCTGCCATGCTGGCTGCCTTTCGCACGTTTCCAGCACTGCAGCATGCAAGAAGCCGTCAGCAAAGGTAGCAGTGCACCAGGTGTAAGTGTGCTGCATAGTGTGCAGAAGCCGCAGGTACCTGTCAACAAAGACAGTTGATACGGGGAAGAGCAGGCACCTGGCTGAGCAACAACAGAGAGCACGTAGATCGCACCTTCTACGCTAACCACGTTTTTCCGATGATGCAAAAGCTTGCCTTGCGTCTGCGCTGCAGCAGAGAAAGCCAGCGGGTAACTTTGGGCGCCACTGCCGAGTGGGTGCTTTGTCTCGAATTAAACAGAATTTTTTTGGTTTAAAGTATGCAAAAGGACACACCGGCGTACGTGCGTGTTTACTGGCGCAAGTCGGCTCTGCTGTAATCAACACAACCTAACTTAGAACTTTGCTCAGCGCTTAAACTGTATCAATCATTTTGCGATCAAGGTTACCTGCAAATTCAGCAGGGACCGAGCTTCCAACTCGAAGAACTGCTTGTCATGCTGGCAGGTTGCTATTGTAGCCGTTGCTTGAGCATAGATCTTGCTTAATGTAGGTTTGGGCACTGCCTCGTGTTCTTGTCAAGCAGACAATCGGGAAGCTGCGTGAAAGTTGACAGTAGCTTCGCCACAGTAGCTTCGCCAGCTGTGCCTTGTTCTTCTTGAACACGTGTCATTAGCAGATTAGCATCGCAGTGAGTTGTTTCTCGCGTGGATACATATAGCAAGATTTAGTGTTTCATTTCACACAGCCTGTAGTTTTGCCTTCACCACAAGGCAAGTCCCACACGAGTGACTGCTTCAACACCTTCGTGCCGATCCCACGATTCACGTTCTTGTTGTGGTTGCCCCCGCTGATTGTATACCCTCACGAATTTACACTCATGTGTAACCCTAACCACTAGGGGCGGGAGACACTCGGCACACCAGTGCAAGGATACCATGTAACAACTGGTGGTTGCACAAGGGCATGGGGTTACATGACGGGGTTGGTGGCAATCGTGGCAAACGCAAAGCAGAGTCATCCGGCCTCCCTCATGCAAAGCATCTGGTGCTGCACAAGGCCTGCGACAGGCCAGCGGAGATGAACGCTGGAAAGCCATCAGAAACTTTCCTTCTAAAACCCATGCGCCTTGTTTGGCTCCTTAGTGGGTGGGCCTGTGGCCCTACTTTGGTATTTGGTAAAGCCAACATAATTACGCATACGTGCTCCTGCTGAGAGACTGCACACGCAACCAACAGCTTATCATACTATGATAGCTGAATGTTATTTCGCCCACACTGTACCTGTTGTTTATCGACGACTTGCTGCGTGACGTGCATGCAAAGCACCCTGGCGTTACCCTCATGGGCCCTCGTGACGAACCTGCAGGCCAAGTTGTGGCAGCCATGCACGCTGATGACTTTGTTGCTGTCTGCGGGTCTCTGTCTGAAGTTCAGGCTGTGGCTGCAACTGTTTACAGTTACAGTTGCCAGTGGCGCTTCAAGCTCCACAGCTTGAAGTCTGCCGTCATGCATGTGCTGCCAGCAAGACAGACCAGCCAGCTGGTCGACTCCGGCATTGTTTGGAACAATGTCCCTGTGCCTGTTGTATCGGAGTACTGCTATCTTGGCCTGTGGTTCAACAATACCTGTACATGGACCACACATTTTGAGAAGATGCTGGCTAAGGTGCAACGTGTGAAGGGTGCGCTCATGCCAATTTGGAAGAGCCGCAGCATCAGTGTGGAGGTTAAACGCATACTGTTGCTGACGTGTGTCCGTCCCATTGTCGAATATGGCAGTGAGGTTTGGTTTCCGTCCACAGCTAGGCAACTGCAGCTGATTGACAAAGTGCAGACAGACATCATCAAATGCGCAATGCGCTGTGGCAAGGAGCGCCCATGCTCTTCAGCTCTCGTGGCAGAATGGGGTGTGAAACCGTTGCATATGTGGCTTCATCAGAGGGCTTTGGAGTAATACTACAGGATTCAGCGTATGCAGGGCGTTCGGCTGCCAAATCAAGTGTTTACAGCTGAATGGAGGCGTCCTAGTGGTGCTGTGGCGGTGACACCGTGGCACAAGTATGTGCAGAGCCTGCTGTGCAAGTATGGTGTGAATGTTGTGACCGCGGAAGGCAGAGCCAGTGCGTGCAAGAGCCATGTCAACAAGCAGGTCAAGACACTACATGCTGAAAGGATTGCATGTGAAACGTTGGAACACTCCACTCTGAGTCGGTATGTGGCTCATGTGCATCCCTTTTATGTTGATGCTATGGGTTTCAGGAGGCCTAGGCCGTACTTGCGTTCAGTGGCAATTCCACGTGGTATTGAATTGCTGTTGCGTGTTCGTATGGGTTGTCTGTGTGTACATGAGCGTACTAGTCAGTTTGGCGGTCGCAGAGCTAACTCCACTTCAGGATGTCCTTGTTGTGGTGCAGAAGTTGAGTCTTTGTCACACTTCATGTTTGATTGCCCTGCTACTTCTGCTCAGAGGGATGATATGTTTGCTGAGATCAGATCCCTGCCTGGTTGCGCTGAAAAGTTGCGCAGCGTTTTGTCCATGGCTGATTCGTCAATCAAGGTGTTGCGTTTTGTATCTGATGATATTTGGGGCAGTTCTGGAAGATGTCTGATGGTGTCACCGTGTATTGCTGCTTTTCTTGTCAAGTCTTGGGATGTGCGCAATGCATGCAAACATTCTGGAGCAGTGCTCCCTCCTCTTTCCGCCCCGGTGGGGCGCGGGGCCGATGGCGCTGATGCTATGGCTTGAATGGGTAATATGATGATGATGATGATGATGATGATGATGATGATGATAGCTGAACTTCTCTCTACATACATTCCAAAAGTATGACGATCACACAACGCTACTGTTGAACTTCCACGCATGCTACATCATCGGCCATATCAATGAGCCTGGCAGGCCAGGGCTCCTTACTACGACCAACCATGGCTGTTTGCAGAAACTCACAGCGTGCTAGCCTAGGCCAGTGTGCTGCCATCAGCTGGCCTTGCTTGCCACAGGTAGCAACCCATCTGCACTGCACCGCAGCAGCATATGTGGCCCTATGTCCGGCACACTCTTGCAGCCGGCCAGCGCCAGCGCAAGCTCAAATTCACGCTGAATGGTCTGCAGCACCTGCTGCACACCCTGCTGACCATTCACAGCTAGGCCGTAGATGACTGGCCGGCCCAGCAGCACTGCTGATGCCCCTAGTGCCAGAGCCTTCAGCACGTCCGTGCCTCGTCGAATGCCGCCGTCCATGAGCACAGGGATCCGGCCGTCAACAGCAGCCACGACACCTGGTAGGAAGGAAGCAGCAAGTAGATGACAAGCAAAAGTTGGCAGTGTGTCTCCTCTGCCGCAGCCTTGCTGACGACAGGGGTTGTAGTACAGATCGTGCTCTGCAAATGCGGGTGCAAGCAGCTCACGCGGAGTGATGCCCATCATTTACCTGGCAGCATGTCTAAAGCGGCAGGGGAGTAGTCCAGCTGCCGGCCGCCGTGGTTTGACACCACGATGCCATCTACGCCATGCTCCAACGCCAGCAATGCATCAGCAGGTGACAGCACACCCTGCACCAGGCCCCAGGTCAAAAAACGTACCATCAACAACCAGTTAATGTTGAGCTTAAACATTTGATAAGCGTAACATGCGCTGCCAGCATATAGATGCAACTGACAACATGCAGGCTGATTGTAAGAGAAAAGTTGTTAACTCCTTAGCTCCAGTGGTGACCCAGTTGTCTGCTGATGCGGGCTGATCCTGAGTTGCACATGCAGCATCTGGTGATGCACCTACTTTGATGTAGATGGGCAGCGTTGTGATGGTGCGCAGCCAGGGGATGACGTCCCATGTGAGCCTGTCATCCACCTCCTTGGCAAACAGCTCAAACAAGCCTGAGTTGTTGCTGCTGTCACGCGCATCCAGCAGCTGGGCGCTGCCTGGCTGCCTGGCTGCTCGCTTGTCTGCCAGCACCTGCAGGTTGGCCATGTGCAGGTGGTCTGGTAACCGGAACCTGCAGTGTACAGGACAGCGTGTGTTTGGGCTGGCAGACCCTCCCTGGGGTCTTGACTGGCAACCAGGTGCTGTTACAAGTGCCACATACGAGCTTTATGCAACATGCAATGCCATAAAGCCTATGCCAGATGCGTCCACAGGAAACACTGCTGGCACCCAGCCATTGCTAGCGACACCATCACAATGCACAAGGCATGCCGCAGCTGATGGCTGCCTGCTGGAGCACAGTTGGAGCCATGCTGCACAGCTATCAAACACACTTCATGCATACGCGGCCCACCTGTTGCGCTCGTCCGCCTCCCTCCTGCCCAGGCGTGGTGCATCCACTGTGATCACCAGTGCCTTGTACCCTGCAGCCTCTGCCTGGCGCACCCACCCCTCCACAACCTGCCTGTCACGGATGACGTACAGCTGAAACAGCATGCAGGGGTGCTGGGCCTCCGCAGCAACTTCCTGCAGGCTCATGTTGGCCATGGTTGACACACACTGTGGCAGGCAGCAGTAGCAGCAGGCGCTGTGAAGCAGTGCGTGCAAGCTTACTGATGGCGGCTAGGTTGCGAAATAGAAAAACATACACTGGGAGCAGCTGCCATAAGGAAGTGTTGCAAGCCTCTTTTCATGGCAGCGCAAGCTGCCTGAACGCAGGTGGGCTGCTCGTGCAAGGGCTGCCGCACCCTGGGCACCGTGCAGAACTCGTGTTGTGGAAGGACTCTGCACAGTGGCCTTGACAGCAGGCCGCCGCACCATGGGGATGTTCATGGCTGCTGCTGCACGTGCTGTGCCCAGCTCTTTGACAGGGTGTGCCAGACCATGCATGGCCATAGGTGCCACCAGGAGAGGCATTGCCATGTTGTAGCCTGGTGAAGAAGGCGGCATGCCACACATATGTTGGACAGGGTAGAGCATGTTGGTCACAGGCAGGCAGCAGAGGACAACAGCGTAATGCTGCCAGCACATGCCTCAACTTGAGAATATTCAAGCTGTAGGGGCTCACCAAACATGCTGCAGCGGGTAGACACTTGGGATACATCTACTAGGATGCGCGGCAAGATCCTATACTGCCTAAATGCACTCCTATTGTCACCCACAGTCTGCTCAGTCTCTGCGCCAGCTGCAAAATATTCATACTCCATCTGTGGAAGAATTGCCTTTGCCAGCTGCTCTACTTCCTCCAGATTGAAGAAGGGTTGCTGTTGTGTGGATGTTAACATGCGACTTTGGGCCATGACTGGCAGCTTGGTGAAGCTGTGCTGTGGAATTTCCAATGCAATCCAGCTGCTGCCAACAAGTAGTTGCCCGCTATTGAAGTCTTATATTGCCATTCATTGCTACAGGGCGCAATGGTGTTCTGGCTGTCATTGAGGCTGCAGGGATGGTGGGAGCAGGATGGTGGAACTGTCTTCAGCAAGTTTTCCTGAGCAACACTGAAGCGGCTGCTTCAACACAAGGATCAGATCTGCTCTAGTATGTAAGTTGTACACATGAAAAAGGGAGGTTAGCTAGTGATAATGTTGTTTTGTTCATCCCGGGCGATAACTGACAGGCACAACAAGCTCTCATTTGTTCGACATAGGCACGCAGGCCCGCTCTCCGCTCAATGTTCCTGCGATACGTTGTGGTGCATGCGGTTAGACGGGTTTCATAAGCAGCCTGCAGCACACAGTCGGCCTTTCCTCTACCAGCTACAAGCAGCCCGGGCAGGGCACCACCAGGATGGGCTTCAAGGTGGGGAGGGTGCTCATTGCATGCTTCTGCGTTATTGGGAACCCGCTGACTGCTGCCAAACCGCGTGCCCTGGTCTAACCACTTGCCGTTGTGCCTTTGCTGTTCCTGCCAACGCGTTTCGTCGCTGTCTCGCTGGCGTTGCGCTCATAGGTAAGGGGTCAGTGAGCCTGCAGCAAAGTATGAACAAGCAGCGTGGTGCGGCGAAGGGACGAGGCAGCCGGGAAGCAGCAAAGCAGACCAGAGGGCCCGGGCTGTCCCCGTGTCCGCCTTCCGCAATGATCCTGTCGGCAGCGTTTAAATGGGATCGTATTGTATTTGTAAAACTATTCAGCGTGGATCAGGTCCCTGTGCTGCCCGATGCAGCTGCAGTTGTGTTCTCTACTGTGCCTCTGCTGTTTCCTGCAGAGCAGTTGCTAAAGCCATGAGCAGCAGCAGGCAGGGAGAGGCGCCAGTACCGTGATGCTTCGCCACCTGCTTACATATTAATCACTCATGGGTTGCTGCCTCCGCGTGTTGTGCTGTGCTGCTGCTCTGATCGCTGCAGGTGCTGAACCTCGTGCGGCCTTTCCTCAGTGTGCTGCCAGATGTGCAGCAGGCGGAGCGCAAGATCCCCTTCAAGGAGAAGGTGCTGTACACAGCCGTGACCCTGTTTGTGTTCCTGGTGTGCTCTCAGCTGCCTCTGTATGGCATCAAGACCAACTCTGGCGCTGATCCCTTCTACTGGGCCAGGGTCATCATGGCAAGTAACAGGGGTACCTGCATGGAGCTGGGTATTTCGCCCATCGTCACCTCGGGCCTGGTCATGCAGCTGTTAGCTGGATCCAAGATCATAGACGTGGACAACAGTGTCAAAGCAGATCGAGACCTGCTCAACGGCGCGCAGAAGCTGCTGGGCGTGCTCATCACTATTGGAGAGGCTGTGGCTTACGTTGTGTCCGGCATGTACGGTGACGTGCGCGAGCTGGGCGCCTTCAACGCCATCCTGATCATCATGCAGCTGTTCTTTGCCGGCATCATCGTCATCTGCCTGGATGAGCTGCTGCAGAAGGGCTATGGCCTGGGCTCTGGCATCTCCCTGTTCATTGCCACCAACATCTGCGAGCAGATCATCTGGAAGGCATTCAGTCCATACACCGTCACAGGTGCGCCTGTGCTAGCAGCATAGAAGCATCAACTGTTCACATCAATTGACACTGAACTGGCAGTAGTCCATTGAGTGTTGCTGCGGGCAGTTGAGTTGATGGCCCCCTATTGACCACTCTGCCACAATCATATGCGCCTTGCTCAGCAGCTCGGCTAGGGTGCTACAGGTCCGCACTTTGCATAGACTTGCGGGTGTCGTTCACATCGTTCACACTGCTGCCCCTGCCTCTGCACACTCGTGCTGACCAATGTTCTTCCTTTTCCTGCACAGGTGCCCGTGGTGCTGAGTTTGAGGGAGCCATCATTGCGCTGTTCCACCTGCTGCTCACGCGCAGCGACAAGGTGCGCGCACTCAAGGAGGCCTTCTACCGCCCCAACCTGCCCAACATCACCAGCCTGCTCGCCACAGTGGTGGTGTTCCTGGTGGTGATCTACTTCCAGGGCTTCCGCGTGGACCTGCCCGTGCGCAACAAGCGCAGCCGCGGCCAGCAGGGCACCTACCCCATCAAGCTCTTCTACACCTCCAACATGCCCATCATCCTGTACTCCGCGCTGGTGTCCAACATGTACTTCATCAGCCAGCTGCTGTACAAGCGCTACGGAGGCAACTTCCTGGTGAGTGCGGCTCGGGGATTGGGTCGTCGAGTTGGGTTGGGCTTTGTATGGCCGCACACAGGCGCACAAGAGCGCAGGGGCAGAAGGTCTAGTTTGTATTACTGATCAACGCGGGTGTCTTGACATTCTGCTACTACGGACTTTCAGCAACCGTAGCACCGTCTCTGACCATTTCTTGGCATCTTTTTCCTTGTCCTTTGCCCTGCTGGGTTCAATTTGCAGGTCCAGCTGCTGGGCAGGTGGCAGGAGGCCGACTACGGAGGCCAGATGGTGCCTGTTGGTGGCCTGGCCTACTACATCAGCCCCCCTGGCTCCCTGACAGAGGTCGCTGCCAACCCCCTGCATGCTATGTTCTATGTGACATTCATGCTCACCGCATGCGCGCTGTTCTCCAAGACCTGGATCGAGGTGTCTGGCTCCAGCGCCAGCGATGTGGCCAAGCAGCTCAAGGAGCAGCAGATGTTTATCCAGGTGCGCAGATGGGAATGTCTGGGCTACTGCAGTGTCAAGTGTGTGCTGGGATGTTTGTGTAGTGTGGCAGGCGCGCAGATTGTGGCAGAGCATATGTACAATGCCTGCAGGAACATTGGGTGCGAGGGTTTTTACTTCATGGTAGCCTCGCCTTGCAGCTTGATCGGCATTTGCTTGTTACTGTTGTCATGTGCTGCAGGTTCTTAGTGGTTCTACTGTGCTGCTTGCTCACCTCTTCCGTTGTTGCTGTTTGCAGGGCCACCGTGACACCCAGTCCAGCCTGAAGAAGGAGCTGAACAGGTACATCCCCACCGCTGCTGCTTTTGGCGGCATGTGCATTGGTGCGCTGACCATTGTGGCCGACTTCATGGGAGCCATCGGCAGTGGCACTGGTATCTTGCTGGCAGTTACCATCATCTACCAGTACTATGAGGCATACCAGAAGGAGAAGGAGCAGATGGGTGCAATCTTCTAAGCAGCAGTGCTCTGTCTGCAACAGCGACAGCAGCAGTGTTGTGCGGCAGTGATAGTGCACTAGTTGTTTCACGGCTGCAGCTGCTACAGGTGCAAACCAGTGAAGCGGGTTCACCACTTGCAGGCAGCTGCCACTGCTGCAGCAGCAGCACTCAGCATCAGGTTTTGCAGCAGATGGGCTGTCTCTGCTGGGGTGGGTGGGGAGCATTAGATTGTTGAGCACGTGTTTGGTATGGTCGATGCACTTATTCGGACCGCTGTTTGTGAGTGTTACCAGCAATATGGACGAAGCAGCTGTGCAGCCTAGTTGTGCTTGAGCAAGTGCATGCTGCAGTCTGCCCATGGGCTTGCGTCAAGGCCTGCACAGGCCCCAGTTTAGGTAGCAGCAAAGCAGCGGTGAATTAGGGCAGGGATGTGGCAGGGGGGGTAAGGCATCTGTTAGGTTTGTTGCAGCGTTTGTTGCAGCGCAACCCGACCCTCGTCATGTGTTTGGTTGCAGTTATTGCTGTCTGCCGGTTACATGTATCCCAGTTTGATCCATTTTGCGCATGCATCTGCCTTCTGGCACTTGACACCTTGACCATGTGGCACAATGTCTCCGGACTGCAACAATGTTCTTATATGGATGCCTGTTGGTAATTTATTCTTTTCCTTCAGGTTTCTTGAGTTTGTGATTACATGTGCACACTGCAGCAAGCAAGAGTTGAAGCACTGCCTGATCACCCTTAACCTGGCAGGCAAACCGTCAGTGACACTGCGATGGCTGATTGTTGTCCAAAGCCCACTGACACTTGAAAGGCGAGAGGGGTATATGCGACATGAACTGCGGGGCAGATTGTGGCAACGCATGATCAGCACTTGAACCGAGGGAACAGCGCCAACTTCCGTACAGCACTGATCTATTGTTGTAGCTTGGACGTGCAAGATCGGGACAATAATAGAGGCCGAGTGTTTTTTCGAAATTAAGCGAAGTACGGCAATCATGGCGTCTGTCACGCAACATGCGGCTATGCTCGCTGCTTTCCCCTACCCGCCATACGAAATTCAAAAGCAGCTGATGATCAATGTGTATGAAGCAGTGCAGCAAAAGCAAATTGGCCTGTTTGAAAGCCCTACAGGTACATCACCAAGATGTTGTGGGAACTAAGGTGCTGCTGGTCCCATCCTTGCTGCTTCTGACACCCCTGCTGCGCAACCTCCAGGCACAGGTAAAACACTAAGCATCATCTGCAGCACGCTGAAGTGGCTGGAGGATGAGGGTCAAGCCCAAGCAGCAGCTGCAGCAGCAGCAAAAGCAGCAGGTGCGGGCCAGGCTGAACCCTTATGTTCATGCTGTCAACCTTGGGTTTGTGAGCTGTGCATTTCAAGCATTGCATCACGTAAGCAGCCAGTAGGGATCAACAATGTGTCGGGTGTGCCATGCAGAGGAAGCTACAGTGCTGCCTGACTGGATGCACAGCTTTGGAAACACCCCTGGCGTGGCGCAGCCAGCACTCAAGTCCAAGCAGCAGGTGGGCTGCCACTTTGGCAGAGGTTGCTCACAGTCATGTCACTGTGATCAGGGCTCAGTAATATCTGTAATCTAATCTAGTGGTGTGCATCTCGCCAAGCACCAACGCAGCAGCAGCAGCAGCAAAAGCAGCAGCAGCAGCAGCAGAAGCAGCAGCAGCAGCAGCAGCGGCAGCGGCAGCCCACACTGACAGTTACTTATTGGATCAATTGAACATTTGCAGGGTAGGAAGCAGCGACCACAGCAGCCCCAAGTGCTTGATGAACATGGCAATGACATATCGGAGTTTCTTGTTGACGATGATGCCACATCAGCAGCTGGCACAGCCGGCAGCAAGCGCACAGCAACAGAATCAGGCTACAACAGCAGCAGCAGCGAGGAAGAGGATGCTGCAGTTGTGTTGCAAGATGCTGGAGGTGCATCAGCAGGAGGCACCACAGCAGCCGCATCAACACAGGCACGGCGGCCTCAGCTGATATTCTGCAGCCGCACACACTCGCAGCTGTCGCAGTTTGTTGGGGAGCTGCACCGCACCCGCTACGCAGACAGCGCCACGCTGGTGGCTGTGGGGTCACGCAAGAACCTGTGTGTGAATGATGAGGTGGGTGCGCTCAGCCGGCTGGGTCAGCACCAGCACGGTGCAACAGGGCATACTGATGCCATGGGTGCACATGCAGATTCACATATGGCATGCACCAGCTGCTTGCATGTATCTCTGTTTCTACCCATCACCAGCTGCAAGATGTAGTGCTAGGTCTCTATTCTGCGGGCGGTTCTGCATGGCAGGGGCAGCTGTAGCTCGGCGCACATGTTGCCAACGCCGTCCAAGTTTGCTGCTGCAGGTGCTGCGGCTGGGGGAGCTGTCCCAGATCAACGAGCGCTGCCTGGACCTGCAGCGCAGCCGCGCCTCCGGCAGCCGCAAAGCGGCAGCACTCAGCGCTGCCGGCACAGCCCGCGGCACAGCTGCCGCAGCCGCTGACAGCAGCAGCGGGGCCAGGGGAAGCGTGGTGGGGCTGGTGCAGGCGCCTGCCAGGCAGCGCGGCAGGCAGCGGCAGCGTCAGCAAAAGGGCGGCTGCCCGTTCCTGTCTGTCGAGGGTGGGGAGGCGGGCTGGGAGGAGTTTGCCGACCTGGTGCTGGCCGCGCCCATCGATGTGGAGGAGCTGGCCAGCATGGGCCGCAAGAAAAAGGTAGCGTGCCTCGGGCTGGTGTGTGCGCCCGGCAGCCTGCCCCAGCAACTGTTGCCAAGAGCAGCACAGCTCCATGCAGCGCCAGCGCCAGCCAAAGCAAACGCCGCTGACAGACAGCACCAGGCACCAGCAGCAGCACGGATGGAGCTGCTCCAGCTGAAACTGCGCTGCCGTGCTCCGATGTGGTACTCTTGTTGTGCTCAGCCTGCTCGTCAACACATGTTGCTTCCTCCCTTCAGCCCAGGTTTGCTCCCTTTTGGCGGCTTCCACCAGCCAGTAGCTCCACACATGTCAAATATTGGAGCCGACCAACCTGTGTGCACATGCGCCGAACAGAAACGCCATGCGCTTCCCCAGCTCACCCGCTTCCGCGTCTGCCTGCGTGCTGCTGACGCTGCCGCCGCGCCAGGTGTGCGCCTACTACGGCTCGCGGCGTGCCGTGCCTGCCGTGGACGTGGTGCTGGCGCCGTACAGCTCCGTGCTGCTGCCCGACGCGCGCGACAGCCTGGGCATCCGCCTGCAGGACAGCATGGTGGTGTTTGATGAGGCGCACAACCTGCTGGACGCCATCAACGGCGCACACAGCACGGCAGTGTCGGGTGCGTGCGGCCGGGGACGCATGCATCTGTACCACCACAGTGCTGCAGGTGACTGTGGTCAGGTTGGTGGTGGTGGCATGCTGACAGCGGTGGTGGTGATGGTTTGCGCCTGGCTTGGACAGCGCACGAAACGGTGCGGTGCCTGTGCACACGGGGATCAACAGTCTGCAGTGCAAAAAGTATGGGGAAGAGTCTGCAAGCAGTGTGGTGTCCGCAGCGCACCTTGCGCCTGACTGCCTGCTGCTGTGCTGTGCTGTGCTGTGCTGTGTGCCTGCTGCCGCGCTGCAGCCTGGCAGCTGCTGTCGGTGCAGCGCAGCTGCACTGCATACTACGAGCGGTTCAAGGCATTCCTGAACCCAGTGAACGCGCAGAACCTGCAGCTGCTGCTCCGCATTGCAGCAGCACTGCACGGCTGCCTAGTACAGCAGCAGCAGCAGCAGCAGCAGCAGCCAGCACACAGCAGCTTGCAGCAGAGCACTGGCCGGCCTGTAGCTGGCGCTGGCTGTGTAGTTGGCGTGAACGACTTGCTGTTTGACCTGGGGCTGGACAACATCAACATGCTTGAGCTGGCTCGCTGGGTGAGGGACAACAAAATAGCCTTCAAGGTGCGGCGCTGCTGGTGAGGTGATGCGCTGCGTGGTTGGTGCGCCAGCAAGCAGCATGCACGCTGATGCACCAGATATTTTTCCCCTTGTGCGCCTCCATGGTAAAGCCAATGTGTCTTGTTGATGAAGCAGTTCCATTGCTGCTCGCCACAGGCCATAATGCACTTGGGCCACACGTCAGTCAAACTGACCCAGCTCCAGGCCTGGCACACGACTGCCTGCGTGCAGCGCACACAGCCTCTGGCATGCGAGCAGTTGCAGCACCCTGCGGCAGCTGCCCGACTCACCTTCCTGCTGCTGCGCCGTGCATGGTGCCCTGGCTGCAGGTGTCGGGCTACACTGCAGCTGCAGTAGCCCAGGCGGCGGGCAACGTGCAACTGCAGCAGCCCAGGGAGCAGCAGCAGCAGCAGCAGCAGCAGCAGCAGCAGCAGGCATCAAAGGCTCCAAATGCAGCAGCAGGCTCAGCTGCGGATGCTGAGGCAGATGGCAGGCCTCTGCTCCAGCAGCAGCAGCAGCAGCAGCAGCAGCAGCAGTTGGGCCAGCTGTCGCCGCGTGACGGCGTGTCAGCCATCCACAGCTTTGTTTCCTTCCTGCTCTCACTCACAAGCACAGACGCGGACGGCCGCATCATCATAGAACAGGCAGCACCAGCAGCAGGAACGCCACCGTCGCCGCCAGCAGCAGCAGCAGCAGCAGGCAGCGCCGGCGAAGGGGAGCCATCGCCAGCAGCGCAGGCGGTGCGTGGCGGCCGGCTGCGGTACGTGCTGCTGAACGCGGCGCGTCACTTTGGGCGGCTGCTGTCCAGCGCACGCAGCGTGCTGCTCGTGTCTGGCACCCTTGCGCCGGTCGAAGGCCTGCGGGCGCAGCTCTTCCCCGAGCTGCCTCCGCAGCGCCTGCGCCACTTCGAGTGCGGCCACGTCGTGCCGGCAGATCAGCTGCTGGCCGTCTCGATCGGCAGCGGGCCCTCCGGCAAAGCCCTGAACCTGAGGCACGAGTCGCGGGGTGGCGCCGCACTGGTGGACGAGCTGGGGCAGCTGCTGCTCAACCTGGCTGGCGTTGTGCCGGAGGGGCTGGTGGTGTTTGCGCCGAGCTTCGGCTACCTTGAGCAGCTGGTGGCGCGCTGGCAGGGCAGCGGGCTGCTGGCGCGCCTGCAGCAGCGCAAGCAGCTGTTCAGGTGCGTGGAGGGACGGGACAGTGGGGCACGTGGGTGGGTGCAGCAGGTGCCACATCGATGTGTGCAGATCCACCACTGGTGGAGCAGTTGCAGGTTTACCTCGATGCCAGGGATGCTGCTGCAGCTGGTTTGCTTGTGTGGCTGCATTGCACATGCAAACAGGCGGGGCGTGAATTCCCGTTGTGGTTTGGAGCTGTGCCCTCCACGGCGCTTGGCTGCAGCTGGTGGGCTACAGCTAGCAGCTGCTGTGGCTGAAAGCGGTTTGGAGCTGTGCCCTCCACGGCGCTTGGCTGCAGCTGGTGGGCTACAGCTAGCAGCTGCTGTGGCTGAAAGCTGCTGCTGCTGCTGCTGCTGCTGCTGCTGCTGCTGCTGCTGCTGCTGCTGCTGCTGCTGCTGCTGCTGCTGCTGCTGCTGCTGCTGCTGCTGCAGGGAGCCTAGGTCCGCCTCCGAGGTGGAGCAGGTGCTGACAGCGTACGCAGCAGCGATAGCTGGCGGCACACACCAGCAGCAAGCAGCTAGCCAGGCAGCGGCAACAGCAACAGTGCGTGCTGCAGCTGGCAGCGCTGCATGCCCCAGTGGTGCCGTGATGCTGTGTGTGGTGGGCGGCAAGCTGTCCGAGGGCATCAACTTTGGTGACGGCCTGGGCAGGTGCGGTGTTGCGGCCAATCTGCTGAGTCAGCGGAAGGTGGTGGGGCCCTGGCCACCACACACAGGCTGGCCAGCTAACCAGTCACCAGCTGTGCAGCCATCTTGGGCACGCCGCCAGCACTGAGCACCAAATCATGAAGCTGGGTGAACAGCCCTGGGGTGCATTCCTGCATTGCATGCACCTCATATGCGTTGTGCTGCCTGGTGCTGCTGCATGCCAGCCGGGTGCTGGTGCTGATGTGGCACATTGTGCTGCACCCCCTGCAGGTGTGTGGTGATGCTGGGCATACCATACCCCAACCCTTCAGACCCGGAGCTCAAGGAGAGGATGGCATACCTGGATAAACAGGCAGCATCGGCAGTGGCGGCACCGCATACAAAGGCACCCTCACTGCAGGAGCAGCCATTTGAACAGCCAACACAGCAGCCGCAGCAGCAGCCTGACGCGCCACAGCGGCAAGTGTCTGCATTTCATGTTCTCAATGTGGGGCGGAGCTTAGCAGCTACCGCCAACCACGGCAGCAGTGACCAGCAGCAGCAGCCATCACCTGCCACACCCTCCCTGGCAGCAGCTGCAGGCACTGACGCTGCTGCCGGCAGCAGCGCTGTGCCAGGCCAGGCACACCAGGAGATGCAGCCTCAGCAGCAGCAGCAGCAGCAGCAGCAGCAGCAGCAGCAGCAGCAGCAGCAGGGGCGTTTGCTAACTGGGCGTGACTACTATGATGACCTGTGCTTCAAAGCAGTCAACCAGTGCGTGGGCCGGGTGGTGCGGCACAAGGGAGATTACGCAGCAGTGGTGCTGGTGGACAGCCGCTGGGTGGCAGGACCTGCGCAATGGGTAACTGTCCAGCAGCAGCAGCAGCAGCAGCAGCAGCAGCAGCAGCAACAGCAGCAGGGTGGCAGGCAGCTGCCAGTGCAGAAGCTGCCCGGCTGGGTTCAGCGTTCGTATGTGCCAACACCTGGCGATTTTGGGCAGGCATACAAGCTGCTAGCTCAGTTCTTTGCACGGCAGGGGCACCGGAAGCATGAGGCGTGATGTGCGCTAGCCCTGCTGCCGCCTTGTTGTGGCAAATCGTGGCTGCGGCTGGCTGCCAGCTGCTGGCAGCTAATGATCCCTGGCAGCGACCCTTCCCTGGCAGCAACCTTTCCAGTTGGCAATCGAGCATGGTAGCTGAGGGTGACACACTGTGTTTCAAGCGGGCGTATTATGGCTATTGCATGAAACGTGCTGCACCCACCCCATGAGGCCCAGGGCTTTGCCAGATCATACTGCTGCATCCTATGGTAGGGTGCCCTAGGGGGAGGGCTGCCAGCAGCCTGGCGCAGGCACTGACCAGCACTGCATCACCAGCCCATCTGGTGCTCTCATGCTGAATGACAGCACATTTACCTCAACACAACAAATATCAATTATCAAGCCTTACAGCTGTATAAGTGCTGTTGCCCGTGCACGGGCAGACCACAACTAAAAGGTTCTGGAACAGCACGTGCAACGGGCTGTTGCCCAGTGGGCAAGGCCCTCCTCAAATCAAAGGAGAGCGCAGGAGCTTAGCCGCAAGGCGACCTGCCCGGTGGGCTCCACAAGTTATTTAGCATGGGGTAAAGCCCACCTCCGCACGCTCTAACATGGCTCAACAGTCAGCCTGAGAGTGTCACATTGTCCTGTTACAAGGTGGGTTCAAGTCCAATGCCCTGGCTTGATCGTTCACCCTCTGTATATGCTGTGTTATTGTGTTTTTTTGCATCAGTTTTACTTTCAGCACGTCTTTTACCCTGTACCTTGGCTGTAGTCTTGACCAGGCAGAGACTTGCGGGTGGTGTAGGCACAGCATCAGCAACACTGCTGAGCAACTTTGTAGTGCCGATCGTGTAGTTAATTGCTTGTCCGTATTTTGTGTTTACAGTTTTATTTTCCGAATCGCTGCCATTCTAGGCAGGCAGGATCACATGTCCAGGTGCGCCAAGGGCTGTTTGCAGGTAAAAGAAAGACGTGATTGCGTCCTTCACAACATCTGAACCAATTATTGGTGTGATTACGTGCGCCATGCAGCTGTCGGACGCTGCAGAGCAGCTGCTGGGTGCCGAGAGTTTCGAAGCCCCAGCTGCGTGCACCTCGGTCCCGGCATGCACAATGCCTGTGCAAGCTGAGCAATGGATCAGAAAAGCGCAACTATAATGCACAGCAGCCCGCCAGGTGAGCAAAGCAAGAGCATGGGCAGCAGCACAACAGCAGTAGCGGAGATGCGCATCAAGGCATTGATAATGCATTGAACACCGTCTTTCAGAGTAAGACATACTGGCTGCCTGAACGGTATGCGCCTGCATGCATCTGCTTAGCACGCTGCCCTCACGTGTTCCTGCTCTGCTGTTTGCCTGACCGCAGGGTCCAGCTACCAGTGCCAGTGTCCCGCCTGCTGGCCGCTTGCAGTACTGCTGCTGCCTCGCTGCTTCTCCCACTGCTGCCAGCCTGGTCCTCAGATGCTTTTGACTACACAGACACCTATTTGGACCCCAGCGTGGCAGAGTCGCCAGACATCCTGGGCACGCTGTTGATTGTGGTGGTGACATACTTCACTGTAATGCTGCTGTACCTCTGGCTGTCCAGCTTCTTGGACGAGGTGAGGCCAGCAGCAGCAGCAGCAGCCAGCAGCAGCAGCAGGGGTATGATCATTATTGTGGCTGTAGCCGCGGGTCGGTGAGACTGCTTCGGCAGGCAGGGACAAGTGGCAGCAGTGAAACTGCTTGTGGTGGTAGTGCTGGCATCATGTCAGGCTGCTGTGTGGAGTGGGCTGCTGCGCTGCAACAGCAGAATGCTCAGCAGGCTGAGCAAGCCTCAGCCTGCTGAGGCTTGCGCGGCGCTGTCTCTGCAACCAGCACACTGCAGTGGGTGCGCTGAGCTCAGCGTGGTGCGTGCGCACTCGACGCCCACGCAGGTCGAGGCAGGTGGCGTGCGTGACAATGCCGGGGACCTCACGTGCGCCAACGCCCCGCAGCACCTTGTCTCTTCAACCACACGGGATCAGCCACACTGGAGAGGTCCTGCTCATGACACTGCCGCTGTGCTGCTGCTGTTTCCCGCTACAGGACGAGGCGGCAGCTGGTGGTGGCAGCGGCAAGCAGCACACCCCGCCAGACCAGGCAGAGCTGCCTCCCCGCTACGGCCAGTTCCTGGACGCACATGTGCGCAGGTGGGTGCGGGCGGCGCTGGCGGCGCCCCAGGCTGCAGCAGCAAGGCTGTGACCCCCGCATGCGCCACATGTGATGTGTCACATGCGCCAGACCTGCACCTGTGTGCAGTCCAGGGTGCCTCCGAAGCTGTGGTTCGGCGGCAGTCTCTGCCAAAGCACGCACCAGCTGTTTTTTGCAATGCGTAGGCTGTTGAGCTGTTGGTGTGCTGCTGTGCCTGCTGCTGTGCCTCTGCTGTGCGGCTGGCTGCCGCGCACTGGCTGCAGCTACGTGGGCAGCTCGCCCGCGGGGCGGGTGCGGGCGCTGCAGGAGCTCAGCCAGGGGCAGCCGCTGCAGGGCGAGGACCTGGCCGCGCTCAAGGAGCGGCTGGCTGCAGGAGCAGCCGAGGCGCTGGACCAACAGATCAGGTGTGTGCGGGAGGGGGGCGCAGGGTTGTACGTGGACGTCAGCTTCGCGCCAAGGCATGTCTGCCGATGGTCCAGCAGCGTGTGTGTGTGTTTGTGTGTGTGTGTGTGTGTGTGTGTGTGTGTGTTGGAGGTAGTGTTGCGGCTGAGGGGTGACTGTGGTAGACATTGCATGCTTCAGCAAGCAGCACTACCAAAGGGAGCAGCAGCAGGCACGGTTGGCATGCAGGAGCAGGGCTGCTGTTGTTGGGGCTTGGCAGGAGCGGCAAGCAGCGCATACTGATGTGGCTGTCGCTAACAAAGGAGGGGCGGGGGATGACTTGGGGGAGGGTGGGTGGCGCACTGCATGGTAATGATGTGCTCGGCCTGAGTGCTGCTGCTGCTGCTGTTGCTGCCAGGGACTGTGATCGGCTGGTGCGCACCAAGCTGCTGTCGCGCAAGCTGGGCTTTGGGCCCGCACGCACAGCTGCAGCGAAACTGAGCAGCAGCAGCAGCGCTGACAGCCAGCAGCCGCGGCACCAGGCTGACGTTGCTGCACTGCTGAGTGCGACGGTGCTGTCCTCGTCCGGCGGCCTGAGCAGCCCTGCACGCCGTGCCGAGATTGATGCGCTCATTGAGCAGCACCTGGATGACCTGGTGGGTCAGCCAGCAGGGTCAGCAGCGTCTATCCTGCCAGGGGTGCCAGTGATATCCGTCAACAGGATGGCTTGTACCGCAGCTTGCTTGCGGCACCATGCACAGAGCTTGTCTACTGCAGTGCGGCTGTCCTCAGCGCAAGCAGCCTGCTGGCCACACCAGCCGCCACATGTCATCTGCTGCAAGCTGCACATGTTGTTGTGTATCCGATGCTCTGGTTGCTGGGGCTTGCGCTGCACTCGCACCCGGGCTGGTGCATCCTCGGCTTTGCCTCTTGACACGTGCTCCTGCCCTGCTGCTCGCACGCAAGCTGGGGCGGCTTCTCACAGCGGGGCGTTGCTGCTGTGTGTCGTGGTTGCAGCTGCCGCCTGGCGCGGGCAGTTCCAGGACGAGCTCATCGTGCGGCAGGTGATGCGGCGGCTGGTGGGCCGGCTGGTGGTGGGGGAGGCGCTGCTGCGCTGGAGGCGTGGAGGTGGGGCGCGGGCGCTGGAGGCGGCGGGGCGCGCCAGCGGGCCCGGCAGCAAGCACTGGGCGCTGTGGTAGCACGGGGGTGCAGGGTGTTTGTGTGGATGTGTATGTGTGTGAGGGGGGTAGGGGTTGGGAGTTGCTGAGAGCGGCAGGCTCGGCTGCTGACGTGCAGCTGGCAGCTCATCAGGTGTTGCGCGGTGCAGTCCTTTGATGCGCATCAGCTGCGGGTTGACTTGTGGTGTGTTGCAGCAGCAGCGAGGTATGCGGAAGGGTGTGGTGTGCAGGCGGCGTTGTTGCGGAAAGGTGGTGTTTGCTGTGTTGTGCGGTGTTGATGCGGGCCAGGTATGGGCTGGTGATGCAGCCTGATGCAGTGCCAGGGGCAGCGCAGGAAGGCACCACAGGACGGATAGCAGACTGGTGTCTACTGTTGAGCTGTGCCTCGAGTTTGGTTAGTGCGATGGTGCACGCACAACTTTGCTGTGTTGCCTGTATGTATAGTGTTCTGCGGTGTTCCGCTTGTGTCCTGTTTGTATCTGGCATGCCATATACGTGGTTCAGGCTTTAAGCACATCAACATACGTTCCATTCTTCCTGCAGTAGGTGCTTTTGTTGCAGTTCTAGGAATCTTCAGTAGGACATTTCACTACAGATAAGCCATGCAGAAGCTTTAACATAGAAATGTGCATACACCCCTTGCGCCTGGGTTGCATGGATTTCTGCGCAAGATTGCATTTCGAAGCTTGTTTACTAGTGGCACCCTAACAACCGCGCACATGTGCGTTGTGGGGCTGTGGGCATGCCCTGCCACCTGAGTGTGTGCGTCAAGCACATGGCATGTGGGTGATGGCAGCCTGTTCGTGCTGCACAACTCTGCTTGTCTGCACAAGTTGGTCTGCATTTAAATTTCGCATCTTTGTATGAAGGGCCCTATGGACGTAACCCCAGTTTCACTACCCTTGGGAATCCCCCAGCTGCCAGTAGGGATGTGCTGTGCTAGTCCCGTGGCACAGGGGTGGTCTTCAGGGTGATGCTTACGTCTGTCGGTGGTTGCTGTCAATGTGCTGTGGTCACAGCAGAGGCGTGTGGCTCCAAGCAGTGTTTGTTTGGGGGCGTATCAGACAGCATGTTGCCAGATCGTAGCCTTCCCACTTTTTATGATCGTGCATATGCGGCGCAACCTTCAGCCATCCACATGCTGTGGGCTTGCCTTGCTGCTGCTTCTTCACATGCTGTGTCCTTTAAAATGCATGTGCATGGCGCCATGCCGGCAAACGGCACTTACATGCATGCATATGGTGCCATGCTGCCGGCATGCCAGCTGGCGGCCAGTACCACTAGCAATAGAGGATGGTGAATGGCATATGTATCCTTTGATACCATGATGGCAGGCATGCCACTTGTGCCTATTGCGGTTACAGGCATGCCTGTGGCTGCATATGCATAAGCAGCTTGTAAGCTCACATGCGAGTTGCATGCAGTGTTTGGTTCAGTGCATGCATGTGAGTGCTGGCACTGCTGTAATAAGCAGCAGCACTCCAACGTAAGCAGTGGACTGAGCCGGTGGTTGCTTGACCTCCCCTTCTCAGGCGGCTATAGTCAGCCAGGCTGCTGCTGCCAGCCAACGAGAACAGCCGTGCTTGTCATCCATGTGAAGAAGAAGCAGCACTCTAACGCAGCAGCAAAAGGCAAGCAAGCATGTAACGCAACTTGCAGGACAGCCCAAGCAACACCATTCATACGCAGTGCTGCTGCTTGAAACATACTTGGGCCGCGGTTAAATGGTGCCTGTGCATGTATTGCATGCATGCGAATGTGCAAAGGGTGGCAGGAACGCGCACTCTGCAAAGCACAGCACACTTGATAGTGCTTACAAATCAGGTCGGATACCGTCTGCGAGCTGCAGCGCAGCCGCAGCAGCTGCACATATATCATATGCCGCGTTGACTTCTCCATTGCACTGGAGGCTTCAAGGACGCGTCTGTCGCCCACAACGGAAACTAAAGGTGAAGTTGGCTGCCAGGACCTGCACTGCCACTGCCATTGTACTGGCCAATGCCACGGCATATGCCCTGCACGAAAACTGCCCATGTTACTGCACAGCTGCTTTCCTGGCAGCAACTGCTTGCAAACACCCCACAACGCAGATCACAGGTTGTCACTTGCTCGTAAGGGCCAGTATAAACACCAAACCTACCAGGTTTACTCAATTGGTGACATGTGCGTGGCCAGCCACACACCACGTGGGGCACCTGCTGTGCCTGCCAGGGGGCCTCTTCATTTGCTGGGCACCTTTCACAGCAGTGCATTGCAGGCGCAGGCACCCTCCTACTACACCAACCATGCTGCCTTCAAGCCCTGCGCTGACATCATCAGTCAGGTGCCCTG
>JACERP010001047.1:0-29424 GCA_014080715.1 Scenedesmus sp. NREL 46B-D3 | reverse complement strand
CAGCCGCTCCCGCCGCTGCCGCCAGCACCCCAGCTGCCACTGCCATTGCCACCCCCACCCAAGCTTGGCACCGCTGCTACTGCTGAGCCCAGCACGGCGCCGCCCAGCAGCTGCTGCTGTCTGCTGCGTCCTGAGGTGCTGGGTGGTGCTGATTGGCTGCTGCTGCTGCTGCTGTGGCTTGCTGCATCTGGCTGCTGGTGCTGCTGACTGCAGACCGCTCCGGCCCACTGCTGCTGCTACTGCTGCTGCAGCTGCTGCTGCCTGCTTGCAACCTGCATTGCAGGTGCCTCCGCTGCAGGGCATTCGCCTTGACTGCTGGAGCTACTCCCGTCCTATGCGTAGGGCACGGAGCCCGACCTAGCAGGGTATGTGACGATAGCATGTTCTGTTTGGGAAGCAAAGGCTGCTATGTAACACACACGCTTGGCTCCTGATCTTCAACGGGTATGTGGCTTTTGCATTTTTGATATTCCGACTAAGTGCAATCGAGCAAGTTTAGGCTGCGGGCCGAGTGTGCCAGTCCCTTCCTGCGGGATCTGCGGCTTGCAGGTGGACACGCCAGTGCTAGATCAGTCAGCTCAACTAAAAACATGTATGTTGCGCAGCCAGAAGTCAATGAGAGAGATAAAGTCTGGTCAGCAAGCGGCCGCAACATGCAGTGTTATTCTTTATGATGAGACCGTCTGCAGTGCTGCTGGACTCGAAAACACTTTTTCTGATCTTTCAAACGCAATCAACTCCGATTCAGACAATACTGAATGTACGTGCCTGCTGTCGACACCGTACATCGTGTTCTCCAAGCGGAGCTTGGGCTGGGACATGCTTTTGAATGAAATTTTTTCATCACACATGCACAATCCGGTCAAATTCCATCACCAGACTGCTGCTCATCATTGTGATCGCGGCAAACTCCGGATGCAAAGCAAAGGAAACAGGTACCTTGCCTGTACTGCTCATTGACAGCAACAATTGAAACGTGCGGCAGCGGTGCAAGCCAGTCCAATGACAACGTTCACTGATTGATGCAACGTTACATTTGCTACTGTGGTGCACCAGCAGCAATAAGCAGCAGCACTGTAACCCAGCAGGCAAGCAAGAAAGCAAAAGCAGAGTCACCCGCCTGCCAACAGTGCTGCTATCAGGTGCCGTTGTTATCCTTATCACAATCCTACCAAGCGCTGCCCATGGCATGCATGCTGACACCACTTGCCACCGCACCACCACCAACAGCCAGAAGGTACACACCGTGCATGTTAGATGCGCTACGGACCACATTGTCAGCCACAACCGCCTCCGCATCTGCTTGCTGTGCTGCGTGCTGCACCTGACCCCGGCTCTGTTGCGGTGCAGTCGCTGCGGCAGCTGTGGTGTTGTTGCTGATGCCCCTGCTGCTGTGCCCGGTCCTCGTATCCACTCCAGCTGCAGCTAGCCCATCTGCCGCTGTTGGTACTCCTGCTGGTCCAATGCTGGCATCACTGCTGGAACCTGCCCTGCTGGTGCCATCACCACCAGCAGCACATGCTGCAGCACCGCTGCCGCCGGTGCTGCTGCCAGTGACCCACACTCCGCGGTACAGCCTTGTGCTCAGCACCTGCCCATCCCCACAGAACACCTCAAGCAGTGAGAAGTCCATCAGCAACCGCAGCTGCAGCGGCTGGCCACGTGCCAGGCGCAGCTTGCCTTGCAGCTGCCGCACACCAGCACGCATCCCAGCATGGCGGGAACCACTCCTGCCTGCACCGTCAGCTGCTGCACAGCCGCTTGAATTCTGGCTGCCAACTTGCGCAGCTGCTAGGCCAGCTGGTGTGTACTGCGCAAGGACTTCTGCTGGCGAGGCCAGCGGCGTCAACAGGTTCGCTCCAACTGCTGGACCCACCGTCAGCACCAGTTCACATGACGCAAAGTCGTACAGCAGCACAGCCCCTTGAGCAGCCACTGCCACGTCTGAGCTGCTGCTGCTGCTGTTTGTCGCTGCCCAAGCTGGCAGGACAACGCCAGCCAAGCAGCTGGTGTTGCAGGTGCTGCCGTCTGCTGCCGCATCGGTAGCTGCTGCTGCTGGCAGCAGGGTAACCGCCAGGTCGAAGTAGCTGGAAGGGATGCCAGCACCGATGTGCCTGCAGGTGCAAGAGCAGTTTCGTTAAGCACGGCTGTCAGCTGCCAGGCATTCCCTGTGTTCCAGTCTCCATCCCCTGGCAGCACACAGCTGCAGCAAGAGGGACGGCACCTATGGCGAGAGCCGACACACCAAACACCGCCTGCCACTCACCTGGGCCTGCAGGGCTCCAGCTGCAGCTGCTTGATGCTCCAAGCAGGCCCAGCATGCAGCAGCGCCAGCTCAGGCAGCGGCTGCTGCAGCAGGTGGCCCTCAGGGCTCAGCAGCAGCTGGCGCGGCAGTGAGATGGCCCCTGCATAGCTGGCGCGCGGGCCGTCCTGCTGTGCAGCCTGCTGGCGGCCTGGCAGCTCACTCAGCCAGCCCCACAGCAGCAGCCGGCTGGTGCCATCCTGCGCAGCAGCAGCAGCAGCCATCAGCGCAAATGCAGAGCCTCCAGCGGGGAACTACCAACCTGCAATTCCAACTTTCATGTTGATCGGCATGCACGCATGTGCATCTGAGCACTGCCCGCGTGGCCACCTAGGCATATACCATGCAAAGCTGCTGCTGACCGCCTCTGCAGTATATAAATGACTACTGCAGCTAGCCGTCGAGCTGGCTCGATGCAGCAGCGCACTCACTGCCCACCTGAGCGGGCACCGTCAGCAGGTTGGGTGCATACAGCAGGTCGCCGAGGTCCAGCAGGGTAGGCCCAGCAGCAGCAGGCAAGTCAAACTTGCCGCCTGCATAGCGCCCCAGCCAGTACACGCAGCCGGGGAGGCCGCTGCCGCGTGGACCGCACGAGATGCTGAACAGGTGGCTGAGCGCCGCCTGAGCTGCTGTGGCGCCTGCAGCAGGCGGCACGAAGGCGAGTCGCTTGCAAGACATCACAACAAGGCGCCGGCTTCATTGCGCACTACACTTTTCTCACTCTGGCGCGCCCAACAAGCTGCATGTGTGCCCGCAAAGTACGTTGGGCGCGCTGCCTTTGGGAGGCAGAAAGTAGCAGGTCTCAGGGTTTCAAACAGAAGGCAATGCCATGCATTGAGCTCTGACAGCAACAATGAAGCAGAGCAACGGCTGGTCTGCATACTTACCGAAGCTGCTGCTGTGGCCTTGCTGCTCTGCTGCCCGCTGTTGCAGTGGCACGGGTGCCAGCACTGGGCACTCCCACACCACACCCTGCTCTGCCCTGCTGGCAGTGCACAGTGGGCCTTCATACTGCCAGCCTGTGAGAACAAAAGCCACGTACTTCAGCAGTGTTGCTGTGCCAAGGCCGCACCAAAAGCACACCTCCTGTTCGTCACAGCAGTCAGAGCCAAGCCGCTGCAGGTGAGGCCGCAGCTGCAGCAACAGCTACAGCCGCAGCGTAGAAGACGCCACATCGTCTCCAGCATCACCGGCAACTGCCGCTGCATAACGCCATGCGCCACAGCAGACGCAGGTATACGGTATTCCACGGCACACTCATGGCTTCCTGCTGGGTGTACATCGCGCACGCGCTGCTCACGGCATCACCTGACAGCAGCTGCTTGGAGCTGTACACCAACGCAGTGCCCCTGCCGGCTCTCCTGGGGCCAGCACGCGCTGCTTCTTCAACTCCAGCAGCAGCAGCAGCAGCGTCCCTCCCAGCAGCAGCAGGAACGCTCCAGCCAGTGCTGTGCTTGCCATCTGCACATGCAGCTGCTGCCGGCGCTGCGTCGCCTGCACAGGGCAGTCCTGTGCCCGGTTGCCGGATGCCGGCCCCGACCATGACCCGCCAGGTGTGCCCGTTGCAAGGGCACGGCTGCTCGAGGATGAAGGGGTCCCTGCAGGCAGGCGCACGGGTGCGTGCAGCACACAGCTCCTGCCCAGGTGCAGCCGGCCAGCCTTCGCGCTGAGGGCTGTGCACACGCCATGGCTGCAGGCGCTGGTGGCCCACCTTCCATTTGCCACCTCCGGGGCATCACTACTGGCAACCTTTGCGAAGACGGCATGCCCTGCTTGACACACAGCGATTTCGCCCGACAGCCGCTGCAGCACACTGCTCTGCTGTTCACCTGAAGCAGTTGAGGCAGAGGCCCGGTGGTGGTGCAGGCAGCCAGGAGCCCGGCAGCTTGCGCCACTGCAGCAGGAACGGGTCACCTGCAGGCACAGCAGCCGCAGCAGCAGCAGCAGCAGCGGCAGCGATGATGCACAGGAACACCATGCAGCTGAGCGTACACCACATCCACTTCTGGCATCGCACCTCAAGCGCACGGAGCTGCACAGCTGGGAGTGGGTGCTGGCCGAGGCAGAGCCAGCCAGGCAGCCCCACCTGCGTCCGCTGCCACTGCCGCCAGCTGGCGCTCGATGCACAGCTCACTGACAGCCAAGCTGCTGGGCCTCACTGACGGGTCCCTGTCAGGCCGCAACACAACACCGGTGTACAGCAGCACAGGCACACCGACATCTGCTCCAGCGTCAGCTGCGTCAGGTCCGGTGTCTGCCGCTGCCGGAGCAGCTGCATTTGACCCTGTGGCAGTGCTTGTCGCATGCGCTGCATGGGCATGTGCACTCCTGCCAGCAAGCCCTGCTGCAGCAGCCTCAGATGCAGGCAATACAGCAGCACAGCCTGAAAAGCATCCATGACTGTCGGAGCCGTGCTGGGCGGGGAGTAAGGCTGGTTGGTGCCTGGTCCAGTGCACCAGGTTGCTGCTGCTAACATGGCCCCAGGAGAGGCCCCAAGACCAGCAGGCGCTGTTGCTCAGGTGCTGGTAGAAGCTGCACGCCAAAACGGCACAAGACACACACATGTCAAGGGAAGAGAGGCAGCACTGACTTGCGCCGTACAGGAGGAAAGGTGTCTGGACCAAGTCGGCTTCACATCGAGCAGACACAAGATGCATTGTGGTTTCCTGCAAGCAGCTGCCGTGACAGAGAGCAAGCACACTGTTGCAGGGCACCACTACTCACAGGTGGTATCTGCCATTGTAGAAGAGAGGTCCATTGGGGTCGTTCACCTGTACGCAATAAGAGCAAAGGCACTGGGCATGGCAGCAGCAGCAGCGCAGCAGCAGCGCCATTGTACAGCTTCAAAGCAGTGCTGCCAGCGACAGCAGCAGCCACTGACCCAGCCCTGTGATGGTGCCACGTGAAAGACTGGTGCATCGACAAACATGTTCAGCGTCTCTGGACAACAGCGCTGCTGCTGCTGCTGAGTTGCCACCTAGGCAACCCGATTTCTGTCACCAACGCTTGTAATCGTCCTCCGTCAACCGTCGTTGAGTTGATCCTATCATTGCGTTTGTTATGTGCTGTTCAGAGCGCCATCACACTGACCGTGTCAGGGCGCGAAACCCTTATTGCCACCGACTAACATTGCGACCTAATCCCTCAGCTGGTGATGACCTGACTGATTGACGACGTGCCATCTGAATTCATGGTATGACAGGCGTGTGCGCCGCTAGGGTCAACATGCAAGACAGCAGCAAACAGTGCTGCCGATTGTGACGGATTGACGTCTTTGTGACAGATTTGGGGCCTTCAGAAGGGTCTTTTTTTGTTGTTTTGCCACTGAAGCAGCTTAACTGAGGCACAGAACCACGCGATGTGACGGATTTCGGCTCAGACCTATTGGCAACACTGGCAGCAAAGCTTGACCATGCTGCCTCACGCACAGTTACGTGCACTAGCAGCAGCTGCAATGGACATGTACACGTTTTACCAGCGTGATTGAAGCCTCAGGTTGAGGTGCTGGCTTCAAGCGGTGCTGCTTGCTGTTTGCTGCTGCTACTTTGAATAATGTAAGCAATGCAACTCCTGACTCATGTTCCCAAACTGCAAGATTCCACTATCACCAATTGAACTTTACTATTGCTGTAGGTGGCTTCCTGTGCTGCAACCACTGGCGTGCAGCCAGCTGCCTGCAGCAACTGCTGGAGCACTGCCGTGTGTGATACTTTGGTCAGAATCATCCCTACAAGCAATACCTTGCGGCATCACCGAAGCGCCTCAACCCCCAGGGGAGGCAGAGCTCAAACACGATGTTGGTGCAGACCACCCAGAACATATGTGACATACATATGAAGCATGAAAGGTAAGCTTGCACAGCAGCAATTGCAGTGGTGCACCCTTCAAGGGCAAGACACAATTTTGTTGTGAACACGTACATGAAGCAGTGTTGAAGAGGAATGGACAGTGCTGCTGTCTTGGCTACTGACTGCTGGCAGTTCTTAGCCACATCAAATGCGCGCCACATACAGAGCATAGATGCTTGCCTGCAGGTGCTGCAGCCCTGGTCACAGCAATCATTTCAGCTAATAGGCAGCAACCCAACGTGCAGGACGGCTCTCATGTGCTGCCACCTCAACAAAATCATGTGCAACAGCAGTATTTCCAGGTGGCAATCGCCACAAGAGGAACAGCCACATCATTAGTATATGTGCGCAGCATCGTGCAGCAGCCAATTGCAAACACCTGTACATGCGTGTGAACAACACATGCTTGCCATGCTCGCGTGGCTGCTGCTATTTAGAGCTGCTCAGTCCAGCAGTGCTTGAGGCTACTTGGTTGCTGCATGGGCATTGTTAACTTTCTTTCAATGCTCCTTTGTCTCCTGTAGTCGATGCTCCACGACAAGAGCAATGGCCTGTGTGCGAGCATCCTCAAAGGTGCCAGGTGGAGGTGCGCAAGGCAGTGTCCAACACGAGCGCCCCTTGCACCCTTGACTGGTGGCTGTCCATTTCAGGAGAGACGTGCATGGAGCAGGTAGGAGGCATTGCCTATCAGGAGAGCAGCACTATGCCAGCAACATCACTGCTGAACAGGACTGGTGCGAGGACTCAAGTGCATGCTGCTATTTCTGTTGGTTGATGACTGGTTGCTGGTCTGACTGGCGCTAGGCCGTGCTGTGGTTGGTACTCTCGTTCAGCTTTCAATTGTCAGAGAAGCAGCGCATACTAACAGATGCAGACGAGCAGCCAGGCAGCAGCTAGGTGAAGTTGACTATCACAGGTGAAGCAGCTGCCAATACAGTGACCACACGCGTTTATAGTCAAAAAAATCAGCAATGCAGAAGTTGTTGCACTATTTACAATTAAAAGCCTCGCAAGCACCACGGTGGCTGGTTCTGGCGGTAACAGAGGTACATGTCATTGTTGCTCACCGGAGGCCGCGGTGTTTGCGCATAAAGAGCCAGAATCTAGCAAAGAGCCGCTCTTCAATGCTAACCACGAGCAAATCGCAGTTGTTGACACTCAGCTTTCATGTTTTGACTTTACAGTTAGAAGGAGGTGCACGTAAACGCACGGAGGATAGGCAGCCATGGGTGGAATTTGTACCGTGTTAAAGAAAAACAATTCAAGGTGAGATTGGTTGAGCTCGAGTTCAGCCCAGGTGACGGGCATGCTCGGGCACCAAGCAACTTGCCGCAAGCAGCCTCCTGCTCGGAGTCAGGATGATGTATCGGCAGCTCTAGCGGCATTTCACTGCCAACTGCTCCTCAGCTGTGCCAACATAGCTCAACCATCAACTGTGCGTGCTTCCTGCAGGTGCACGCCCCTTGCTGCTGCAGCACCCAATATGCAGCAGGACAAGGTACAGGAGGGCTCTATGGCCGAGTCCTGGCTCAAGGACATCCTAAGCAGCAGCGTCAAAGCAAGGTTAGCAGCAATTCTATCTGCGAACAGCAGCAACAGCAACTCACATGCAATCCAGCATGCAGCAACAGCAACTCACATGCAACTCAGCATGCAGCACGCAGCAAGGTGGTTAACCATCTTACAGGCCGTGCACCTCACATGCTGCCAGGACTGTGTGCATGTGAGGCTCTGGTGCTGCCAGCAGCCCCCTGCGTCCAATAACATTCTGCTCCTGACGCATTCTCACCTGAACGTGCCCCTGCTGTGTACCTTCAGGAACCTGCTGGAGCACGCCCAGAGCTGTACACTGATTCGTAATCAACCACTGGTGAAGGTGTGGTTGGTAGTGAGCAAAGACGGCCACCGGCATGCCCTCAAGTGGTGGCCCGCTGACCGCATGGAGACATGCCTGGCGCAGGTAGGAGGGCATGCCGCTGCACAGCAGCACAGTCCCAGCAACAGAGAGAAAATACTGCGTGCGTGTTGCGTTGCTGCTTCTTTTTGTGACATGTTGGTGGCCGAGTGCAAGTGCGTGTTCTGCCTCCTCGCACCGTGCCCTGTGTACCAGCCCTGCAGCTGACAGTGCCGCTGCTGCTGCCCCTGCCCCTGCTGCTGTGCCGGCCTGCAGCTTGTCGCTGAGGCTCGCGCTGCGCGGGTGTTCACCAAGATGATTGGGGGGGTCTGGCCCTGCATGTCCTGGCCAGCCGCCGTCGACATCGACATGCTGCGTGGCGCATGCACGATCAGCACCTATGCGGGCGAGTCGCTGGACAGCGGCAGCCTGAAGCAACGCCTCGCAGGCCTCAGCATGGAGGAGCTGGAGCCCAAGGCGCGCCAGCTGTTGGCCACCCTGCTGTATGTGCAGGTCGTCTACGACTCAGTGGTGAGTGAGCTGGGGCTGGTGCTGGCTGCTGCTGCCAGGCACACACGTACGACATGGCCAGCTGCTGCTGTTGTAGCGTGTGCGTCAGCTGTGCTTTGTTGCTGGGTGGTCCCGTGCACCAGCCCTCGCCCAGCCTCTTCTCCCTGCCGTCCTGCTACCCTGCTGCTGCTGCTGCAGCCGGACGCGCTTGGCGGCCGCTTGATCAACAGAGACATGAAGCTGGCCAACACGTGCCTCGAGGTGCTGCCGAGCGGGCGCTGGCACTTCACCGCCATTGACCATGGCGGCATCTGCTCCGCCTCAGGCAGCGACTGGTTTGGCATGCTTGATGTGTGGTGAGTGGGCAGGCAGCGGTTGCTGGGCTCCTGCCCTGCTTGCTTGTGCTTGTGTAATGAGTGCGGTGGTTGGCAGAAACCAGGTGGCTTAGCTACACACACCCACGCGGGCAATGTTTCAATCAATTACAATCAATTACACGTTATTCTAGCAAGAGTGACAACCTAAAAGAAAGGGGAGCCGCTCCCAAACCACCTTCAGTGGTTCCTAACCGGTGGGCGCAGGCCCACAAGCTAGGGCCAGATACGGCCAAAACCTTGAACGCAAGAGCGCTCGCTTGACAGATCTTTCATGCAATGATCATACCCAAACCCTAATCACTGATGGCCCTGAGCTGGACCACAGCGTCAGTGCACTCCCGCGTGGGATGAATCCTCCCACAAGGGCACTGCCAGCCCACACCAGCAATCATAAACGGCTCACTAGAAACCGGATACATCTGCTGTAGGCGTTGCTGTCTCATGAGTGACTGCTGCTGCCTGCAGTGGGAGGAGGAACGGGAGAACCGCAGGGGAGCCCCTACGGCCTCAGGGTGTGTAACCCTGTAGACCATAGAACGCCATGCGCCCCTCATAAGACAGTAACCACGCAGGTCATCCATCTGATGAGGGAGTCCCAGCCGCTGCAAGTCGCTGTGTACACAATCCTGCCACCGAACTGGAGGCCGGCCCCTAGGCCGATTTGTAACTCCATGCAATGAAGAAAACAAAGCAACTTGGGGGATCCTGCCCTCATCCATGCGCACAACATGCCCCAGCCACCTCAGGCGAGCCGCCGCAAGGTGTTCTGCAAGGCTAACTGTGCCACACTGCTTCCTGATATTCACCAGACGGTGTCTATCAGAGAGCCGCACGTGTAACAGCTGCCGCAAGCAGCTAGAATGTACACACTCCAGGCGCTCCGTCTGTTGCTTCGTCAAAGCCCATGTCTCACTGGCAAACATGATAACAGGCAAAACATACGCATTGTAGCATCGCATCTTCACACTCACAGACATGTTCTTCATCCCCCAGAGTCTCTGCATCTGAGCAAACCCTGCCTTTGGCCTTGCTTATGCGGGCACATACTTCTGCATCACAAGTGGCAGTTGTATCAACAATGCCACTGAGATACTTGAAGCTAGACACATAATGTGCCACCCCTCCTGACAGCTGCACACCTTGCGGCGGAGGACCAGTAGAAGAGGGTGCCAGAGCTAACAACTCTGTTTTGCTGGCATTGATACGCATGCCCATTTTGTTGCAAATGTCATCCACAATCCTGAGCATGCATTCAAGCTCCTCCTGACAGCAACTCATAAGCACCATATCATCTGCATACAACAAAGTGGAAAGGGTAAACAAGCAGGAACCAGCACCGGTTGACCGTTGAAACAGCTCACCATTTGCATGGTAAGACAGCTGCACACCACAGCCCTCTGGCATTGCTGCCTGCGCCTGCCTAACTACACAATCAAAGAACACGTTAAACAGCAAAGGAGCAATCACGCACCCCTGCCGCACCCCAGTGCTGATATCAAACCACTCTCCTACTCTACCTGCCAGTTTGATTGCTGCTTGAGTGCCTGTGTGCAGATCATTGAGCAACTGTACTAGTTTGTCATGAACTCCATATGCTCGTAGCACACACCACAGTGCATGCCTTGGTATGGAGTCATATGCTTTTGTCAGGTCAACAAAAGCCATGTACAACGGCTGCTTGTGCTCACGACACTTAGACAAAAGCGTTCGCAAGGTGAATGCAGCATCTGACAGACCTCTGTTTCTCCTAAAAGCACTCTGGCAATCCAGCAACTGTGACTCAATCTGGGCAATGTTTGGCAGACTATATGCACCAAAGACAGAGTAGTGTTGCTGCTTTCATCCACAGTTGCTTACTCGTACGTAGCGATCCAGAGTTGGCACATTTGTTGCTTCTCAGTGATAGCATCACTTGTAGCGCTTCTGAAGTAATTTGGTGGTAATCCGGCAAGCCTTGGAGTGCTGTGCTTGGCGGGACGGGGCATGCGAGGCAGGGCCAAGTGACCGTGCCCAGCCGTTGTAGTGTGCACGCAATCTGTGTGCTGCTGCGGTGCCTCACCTTGCTGCTTGCTGCTGCATGCTGTTGCTGCAGGTACGTTGACCCATACATGGCCGCCCCCTACGGGCCTGACGGGCAGCCTGCTGTTGAATCAATCGAGGGCATTCGTGCGCACACGCACCCGGCAATCGACAGGTTCAGCGCTGGGATGGCAGTGGTGGAGTTCCTGTACGGGCGGCGCCCACGCGCGTTGGACCGGGCGCGCTACAGCGATGAGGAGTTGCATCAGTACGTGCAGGCATTGGCTGACTTTGACCCGGCCACCTGCGAGGAGATTGCGGTGCTGCCAGAAGAGCTGCGGGACCTGCTTTGCCGGTTGATGGCCGCCGACCCGCGCGACAGGCCGCAGACAGCAGCAGAGGCGCTGCAGCACCCATACATAACAGGCGTCAACAGCGGGCGGCGAAGTGCAGTGGACCTGGTGTGTGAAGCGGCGACGGAGGCACAAGCAGGGCGCGTGGCAGCGCACGAGGAGCTGGGCAGCTACCGTGGCTGCAATGACCAGGTGCTGCAGCGCGTGCTGGCCATCGCCACAGCACCCGAGGCAGCAGCCGAGCCATTGCCAGAGGCAGCAGCAGTGCCTCTGCCAGAGGCAGCAGCAGTGCCTCTGCCAGAGGCAGCGGCTGCTGACAGCGGCTGCGACAGTGACAGCGGCAAGCGCCGCAGCAGCAGCGAGCCGTGCTTGTACATCCAGGCCTGGAGCAGCAGCAGCAATGTTGGCTGCAACAGCAGCGAGGCACGCAGCAGCAGCCTGGGCCAGGAGTGGCTGCCCAGCGGTGACACCAGCAGCCATGCTGCTGGCATTGGGCTGCCAGGCACGCCACCAGCAGCCGGCTCAACCAGCAGCGTGGCCTGCACAGCTGGCTTGAATGCTGCTGAGCCAGCAGCATTTGCAGCAGCAGCAGCAGCAGTGGGGCAGTGCCTGCGCCTGATGCCGCTGGTGAATATGGCCTCAGCTGCGCGCAGCGCCGTGCCCCAGGCGCAGTGGGTGCAAGCAGTCCAGCTCGCATGCAGCAGGGTGGCAGGCTGTGGGGCGCTGCTTTGCATGCAGGCAACGCCGTACCCCTTTTCAGGTGTGCCAGCGCAGCCCTTTACAGCAGGTGCAGCCGCGCAGGCCGGCCCGGCAGCAGCATCAGCTGACTGGTTCCCACTGGATGTGCCGCTGGAACTGCAGCACCAGCAGCAGCAGCAGCAAGAGCAAGAAACAGCAGCAGCAACTGCAGCAGCAGCAGCGATGCAGTTGATGCCCCTGATGCTGCTGGGCGTCACAGACGGGTTCAGCAGCATCAGCGAAGAGCAGTGGGTGCTGGCAACAGAGCTTGCAAGCAGCTTGGTGGTCGGCTGTGGCGCGTTGCTCGGCATGCAGGCAGTGCCGTGCCCGCACACAGCCGAGGCAGCGCCGCCCTTTGCAGCAGATGCGGCAGTGCAGGGTGGACTCCCAGCAGCAGTATTCTGGGCAGCAGCAGCGGCAGTGACGCAGCTGCTGCACCTGATGCGGCTGGGCAGCAGTGACACGTTCAGTGTCATGCGGCAGGAGCGATGGGTGCAGTCAGCAGAGCTGGCATGCATCAGGGCACTTGGATGTGGGGTATTGCCCGGCTGGCAGGCAGTGCTGCGCCCTGTCTTAGACGAGGCAGCCCTGCCTTCCGCAGCAGGTGCGGCCGCCCAGGCCGGGCCTGCAGCAGCACCAGCGGACGGCTCCCCACCAGACGTGCAGCTGGAACAGCAGCAGCACCAGCAGCAGGGTGAGGTGACGGGCCGGGCACTGCCGCCATGCCTTGCAAGCAGCAGCAGCAGCAGCAGCAGCCGGGGGCGCAAGGCTGGCACCAAGGGCCTGCGGCGGCTGCTGGGCGGGCTGCAGCGGTCAGGCGGCAGGGTGCTTGGCGGACTGAGGGGCAGGGGCAGGCAGGCTGGGCCACCGCCCGCCAGCTGACTCTCAGGGCTGCAGCCTGCGCCGTTGTCAGCCGAGGTAGCTCAGCTACAGGCTGTGGTGGATCAGCAAGTTGTCTGAGTTGCGTGTATGCAGTTGAGTTGCATGGTAAAGCATGAGGTTTTTTTGCGTGCTGTTGAAGCAGCCAGCGGCGCTTGCGACGTCTCTGCTATTATGCCTCAACCATCGACGGTGATACACTTTTCGGGCTGCTGCTGCGGTCAGCAGCACTGTGTGTGCCGCATGCTGCGTGCTGGTGCTGGTGTTGCTGCTGTGCAGCAGCTCAGTGCCGGTGCAGCCTGGCCCAGTGCATGCCAGTGTGTGTTGCGCTGCTGCCTGACCAGCTGCCGCAGCCGCTGCACAGCCGCTGAGGGGGGTGGTGTGGCGCCATGGGCATGGCTGGGCGCTGACGCTGCTGCTGCCAGCAGCTCAGGGCCAGCTTGTGATGTGCTGTCAGGGTTGTGTATGCATGTTGCAGCTTGCTGTCGCGTACACTTGCCCTTGGTTAGAGAGACGGATCTGCTGCCTTACAGCAGCAGTGTGTGGGCCACAGTGGTTACTAACTTGGTAAGCCGAGCTGTGGAGTCAAGGTTGTGCATGCATGTTGCAGCTTGCACCGACTGCGAGGTCGGTGTGTTGTGCTCAGCTGCACGGCAGCATGCTGCGTGTTCAAACGCGTTTTAAATTTGGGGATGCGCTCAGCTGTGTCGTGTGCGGGGCTCCTCGCGCTGTGCGTGTGTGCTCTGCTGGGGATTTGTGGCAGGCGGCAGCAATGCAGCAGCGGCAGCAGCTGGAGTGGTTGTTGCTGCTGCTGCTGCTGCTGCAGCGAGGCCTGCTGCGTGTTTCTTTTCAAGGGAGGGGTGGGCTGAAGCCGTAGCTAGGGAGCCGCGCTGCTGCACATGTGCTCCTGTGCATGGGCCGCAGCTGCGCTGTCAGCAGGCGTGCTTCGCTGTGTGCATTGGATTCCCTGCGGTACATATACGAGTGGCAGGCGTAGCGTGCTTCGTGTGGATAGGAAGGTGGGCTCGGCTGCTCCCAAACCTGTTTGGTGGCCCTGCTGTGGACGCTGTGCCAGCTTGCGGTACGAAGCCCATGCATGCCCTCCTGGCAGACGTGTGCGGCCGACAAAGTGCATTTGGCTTTCCTGCGGTGCATGGCAGGAAGAGCAAGCATGCCATTTTGGAGGTTTTGATGCACAAACTGCATGGATCAACAGTTTTGCATGGATTGCGTTGGCCGCACGCTGATGGGAGCGACTTCAGGCCATGCCTGTGGTTCAGCCTTGCGCGTGCCGTTTAGGAGTAGGATGTGGAGTTGGCACTGGGTGTCTGCGAAGATTGCTCGCTTATTGTCTCTTGCACACCATGCAGCGCCTTGGTGTGGTGAGAGATGATGGTTGGTACGTGCCAGGGGGGTGTCCTGCCATGTGTGTGTTTGCGTGAGCCTGACGGCACGGTTGTGTCAGCTGCCCTGGCGTACTTGGTGGAGCATGGGCCAGGCTTGGCGCTGCGGCCGCCGGACCCAGGCTGCGCTCAACAACATTGTCACCACGTCCCCGCATTTTGCATGGGTGCACCCTGTGGCACCTGGCGACGTGTTTGACAGTAGTGCACAGCCCTAGTACATGCGCCTGTAGTCATCCACATTTTTCTCGGCTGTGGTGGTTGCATCATGTGGTTCTGCAGCTCAGTTCTGCTGGGATTTTTACCCGGTCACCTTAGTGTGCTGGCGCAACCTGATGATCATTGTGCCAATAGATAACGCTTTGAGTGCCGTTGCTCCTAGCTTTGAAGTTACCATGTTGTAGGTTGGAGCGTTAGTGTTGCAACATGTGGTTCTGCAGCTCAGTTCTGCTGGGAATTTTACCCGGTCACCTTAGTGTGCTGGCGCAACCTGATGATCATTGTGCCAACAGATAACTGTAGTGTGTGATTTGCAGTAATGTGCTGTTGCTGTGCTCTGCTCTAGGGTTGTTGTATCCTGCAGTAACACATGCCCAGTTCCTGCGCCTGCCTATAGTCAGCACACCCGCCACAGCACATTGTTGGGTGTTAGATTAAAACTGAATCTAGACTTGTGGCACATTCATAGCATTTGCAGTTGAGCCGCCTTCTTGAAAAAGCGAATAGTATCTGGCAATACCCGACCCCTACACGTGCGGTTACGAGCTGAACACCCCGTGCTTACTTGGAAGCAAATCTTTGTGGTGGAGATTGAGATTGTTGGGTGTTTAGTCTGTGTTTCTGAGTGGTGCACAATGACTGGCTTTTAGGGGTGCCGGTTGTTACCACCGCTGTGCTGCATCTGCATGTCCCTGGCTGGAGTTTTGGTGGTTGCCTGAATACCTGTGTCGCTGTTGATTGTGTTGGTGTGGTGTTGGCTTGTGCTGGCTCGCTTGTGCCTCAGTCTTCTGTTTTGGGAGGGGGTGAAGGGCTAGGCTACACACAGCGCTTTAGTATGAACTACTACAGCCGTGAGTTGTGAGTTCGGGATGGAATGGTATCAGCGCTTCTGTGTGTATGCCTGCTGTACTAAGAGTCAGCCTGATGCACTGCGCTTCTGGACACAGCTGGTATGATGTTATGTTGTGTCAGCGTAACGGTTATAGCAGGAAGGTTGTGTATGCCATGAGTCAGCGGCTGGAACTATGATGAGGAAGAAGGAAAGTATGTTGCAGCGCTGCAGTAAGCGTTTGCAGGCAATGTGGGCGTCTCTTCCCGCAAGGTAACAAATCCAGTGCTACATGACGCTTTGAGTGCCGTTGCTCCTAGCTTTGAAGTTACCATATTGTACGTTGGAGCGTAAGTGTTGGATTGTAGTTTGCTTCTGCTCTGATTTGCTTCTGCCTGCAAAGGGTGCCCTATGCCGCCCTGGTTGTTGCTGCATCCACCTCAACATGATGAACCTGCCAGTGACAGTATGCTGTGATGGTCATGCTTCTATAGCGCAAGCTGCTGGCGAGTGGGGTGTGTCTTGAAGTCAACATTCCAGATGTATTTGTGCATATTAAAATAAGTTTGCATGCATGTAGCTGGACACAATAATTTGTATCATACAAGGGAGCACACCATGATTGTGTGCTCATTGTCGTATGTTGTGTGGTGACATCGTGCTGATTATTGGGTGGCGCATACCAATCTAATTAGGAACTGGACCCACCGTGGATCTACGTGGCATGTTCTCAAAAAGTGGTAAGTGAAACCAAAAAAAGTGGTAAGTGTGTGGCAATTGGCTTGACCTTAGGTTGACCACTGTGAGATCTACGTTCTTCAATTGCAATACTACGACGAGTCGTGTTTGACTGGATTGTCACATCCTGCAGTGCACAAAGTTTGCTGGCGGTTCAGGGAGCATCCAGCCACTACATATACAGAGCATCCGTCAGTTAATGGTGCCTGAGGAACGTAACCATTTCTTCAACGTAGCACAAGCACTGTCAACAGCAACACAACTACTAAGAAGTGACAACCACACAATTTAATTAAAGAACCAAGACAACACAGCATCCAGCTGTGTGGCACAGTGACGCAGTGGAGGCGAAAGTGTGCTGACCACTGTGTCGCTGATGCACAGCTGCTGCTGTTGCTCAGCGGCCGCAACACCTGCTTGTGGATATTCGTTGGTTCACATCCAGCTGGGACAAGCGCTTGTCCCAGCTGGATGTGAACCAATTGTTGTGAACCAATTGTTGCAACGAATATCCACAAGCAGGTGTTGTGGCCGCTAGTGGGCTGCAACCTGTGCCTCAGCGGCCACATAGGTTTGCACTTGCAGCCACCAGTGAAATTGCAGCAGGCTGCTGGTGTGCCACTCCAAAGCCGGCAGACAAGTGCAACGACACGGCACTGCATGCAAAGCAAACCTGTGAAGCATTGGTGTGCAGATGCGCAGAGGTGGCACCGCATGCCTTACGCCGTATTGTAACTGGTGACAAGCAAGACTGCACTGCAACCGCCCAATCCACTCATCAGCAGGCTCTTCACCAGAATGAACACCCGACCTTGGACATGCATGTGCACTCAAATGCGCATGGTTGCTCAGCAGACACATGGGTGTGGCAATAAGGGGCCGGCGGACGCTTAACGACCCACGCAACAACACAAGGCAGCGCCTTGCAGGGCACTGCTGCAAGCAGGAGAGCCGGGCGTCACTGACTGGGCGTTTCTGTTGGCATCAGTACAGCGCATTTCAGCGAACTTAGCTCACGATCTGCATGAGTTGTGCCTTCAGAGCCGTGTGAGACAGCATGCCTGCCGCCGTCCACGCCACATGCCTGGCATGCAGTTGAACAACACAAGACAAGCATGAATGAAGCACACCCACACCACAAATCAAAAAAGACTGCAGAGTTATTGCAGCACGCCACTTCAACAAAATGTGGCATTTGCTACAACCATCCATGCTGGTGCCGTGCCCTCACACATGCCATGCTGTCCCTTGCACTCATCTTGAGAGCCTACCTATGAACCCCACCGACACCTGTATTGCACCAGGTACGGATCAGTGTGCTGGCGCCTGCCCTGTGCCTGCCACCGCACAGGATGCTGCTGCTGCCAGCTGCTGCAGCAGGTCCTGACGGCGCTGCGCCACATCCGGCAGCAGTGCCTGCTCCTCCTCCTCAAGGTGCCGCAGCGCTGCCACGAGAGACGCGAGTGTCTGCTGTACTGCAGCTGCCGCTGGTTGCGCCACCCGTGCCTCCAGCTCTGCTGAGCCTTCTTCTGCTGCTGCTGCTGCTGTTGCTGCTGCTGGCAGTGGCGGTGCCAGCTGCGCCTCCGACACGCGAGGTGGCTGCCTGCAGCTGAGGGCGCGGCCGTCTTGGCCTCGGCACCCCACACATCCTGCTGCACCTGCTGCACAACACAACTGCGATGCACGGGTTGGGGCCAGGGTTCAGCTCACATTGTGGTTTGAGCGGCCCTGCAAAGGCTGGGTCTGCGACATGAGCTGTCGATGCCTGCCGCTCATACGCCAGAGCGCTGACTACGCTTGTGCAAGTCGGTGCGCTCGCTGCTTCACAGTCTTGCTTGGCCTGCAAGCAGGCATGTGCATGCATTCCTGCTGGGCTGCCTGGCTGCTGCGGCTGCTGCTGCTGTTCTGATGGCTATTGCTGCTAAGTTGATATCTTCGACTTCCAATGTGCCGTGCATGCTTTATTGCCTGCCTGTTTGATCCAACAAGATTCCTGCGCTTTGCTTGGCCAGCTGATCTCTCTTTATTAGAGTGATGAGGCAATGACGGAAATGTTTGCTGCTGAAAGTTCAACGCAGAAAACGTTGTTGAAGGGGTGATCGGACTCCGAATAGCCTGCCAATGCCCCAGTGTGGCAACATTTGGTCACCCAAATATTGCGAACCCTGGACATTGCTGTCAGGCGCGTGATTTGCAGATGTGCTTACTATTGCCAGCTAGCATGATAACTACTGTTGGTGGGAACGTTATTGGACGCGCAATCAATGTAGCGCACGCACGCCGTCCACCAAATTCAAGTTGGCATTGTCAACTGAGGACTAGGGCTGTTATAACAACCAGCGTCAGCATGAAGTAGCGACTCGGACCGTTCAGAGGCATAGCAATCACATGACATGACCAATCGGCGTCCACTACTTCCTCACACACACTGGTTCAGGATACATCAGACGCGCCTGATGCCGCGGCGTTGCTAGGTGCTATTTCACCAAACAAACAGATGTAGACACCCATAAATTTACAGGGATTGTGTTTACAACGCTTAGCAACAGCTGCAACAACAGCAGCAGCAGCAGCAGCAGCAGCAGTAGCAGCAGCAGCCATCTGCTGCTGATACATCATGCAGCGAGATGCTGACGAGTTCATCAGCAACAATGAACGGGAGTTCATCATCAAGGTTGGCTTGCTGGAGCGCTGCATCTCCTGCAGCCAGACATCGGCAGCGCTTGCTGCACAGCACCTGACGCTGCCCTGCACTGTTCAACTTCTGCTAGGCAATCAAGGAAGAAATACGCATAGATGGCAGGTCACCTTATGACTACCGCAGGATCAAAGTGCAGGTGGGCAGACACCTCAAGCTGTGCACGCCGTCAATCTGTGCTGCAGAAGACCCAGGCAGCAGCTGCAGTACTAATACGTGCATGTGTTGCCCCATTGCTGTTGTCGCCCGACCTGCAGTCCTGCTTCCAACAGATGCGGATCAGCAGCTTCCTGTTGCCGCGCACCAATCAGCACAATGCCATGTCTGCGTGCTCCTGCCTGTGCAGTTTGCACTGGATGACCGCTCAGCAACAGTGCAGCTGGGTGGCACGACTGCCATGGCAGCCATCACAGCAGAGCTGGCAGCACCGTACCAGGGTAGCCAGCGGGAGGGCTCAGTGAGGTGAGCGGCGAGGCAGCAGGTCGGTTGAGGCTGGTGGCGCGTGGTGTTGTGGCTGACAGCTGCGCCGTAGCTTTGGCTGTTTGTGCATGGCAGTGTGCGCTTCCTGCAAGCTGGCCCAGCCTGTGGCCTTGATTCAGGGCGGTTGTTTTGTGCCCTTGCGGCGCCCTGTTAGGCGACCTGTGGTGCTGGGTTCCCTCTGCTGTCGTTTGCTGTCTGTGTCTGCACCGCCTATGTGCTTTCCACAGCCCTTCTTCTCGTGGTACTCAGAGTTGGTGCCGCTTTCAGCACTGACAGTGTGTGGCACCTCAAACGGCAGCAGCAGTAGCAGCAGGAGCAGGAGCAGCTGTGTCGCCGGCAGCTGCGGCAGCGCTGTACCAGTGCTGAGGGGGTACATGCAGCAGCCATCACCTTCCGTGCCGCACAACTTCGGCCAAAGCACACGCATTGATGATCTACACTGTCAACATGTGTGAGGCCGCTTTGCAGGTTCAATGTGGAGCTGTCCCCGATGGCGTCTGCGTCGTTTGCTGCCGGCAAGCCCGGGGAGGGCGCGGTGGAGCTGGCGCGCCTGGTGGAGCGCTGCATGCGCGGCAGCGGCGCACTCGACATGGAGGCGCTGTGCGTGCTGCCGGGCAGGAAGGTGCGGCAGCAGGGCGGCGCGCGTGTCCGGCACGCAGAGGGGTCTGGCGCGGCGTCGGGGACAGCCCGACTGCACTGCCTGCACGTGAGGGCAGACTGCATGCCTGCAGCGCGGATGTGGCAACGCAGGGGAGCAGTGGACAGTGAGTGCGGCTGTGTCCAAGTCCTGCCCGTGCTGTCAAACGCCGTCACGGTCCCCCTGGCCGGGCGTCACCCCGCCCGGCACCCGCTGCTGCCTGACGTGGCTGCAGGTTTGGTCGCTGCGCGTTGACGTGCACGTGCTGGACTCGTGCGGCAACCTGGTTGACGTGTGCTGCCTGGCGGCGCTGGCGGCGCTGCTGGGCTTCCGCAAGCCCCAGGTGGAGGTCGACCAGTCGGCAGGGGAGGGCGAGGCACAGGTCACCGTGCACCCGCCAGAGGTGCGGGGTGCTGCTGATGCACGTGCCAGGGTTCAGGAGCAGGGTTGGGTTGCACAGGAGCCAGGACATGCAGCAGGGGCCGTGGGAGCGGGTCGTGTAGGTAGGCGTTGCCAGGAGTGCAGGGCCTCTGCGGCTGCTGGTGGAGGTGCCCTGCTGGGCTTCAGGAAGCATAAAGTGGGTCAGTCTGCTGCCAAGGCGGCAGGCACAGGTCATCATGATGCACTCGCCGGACGTGCAACTGCATCAGTTCATCAGGTTACAACTGGGTGGACAGGGCGTAGGCAGGATTGGCTGCTAGAGCACATGCCTGTGGCAGGCAGCTTGGCTGCAGCTGGAACTGCTGGAGAGCCCAGGTGGATGTACGCTTGTGGATGGCGAATGGATGTGACTCAGCGCTTGGCTGCTGCTGCTGTTGCACTGCTGCACCGACTGCTGTTCCCTGCAGGTGCGGGAGCCGCAGCCGCTGACCATGCACCACCTGCCGCTGCCACACACCTTTGCCATCTTTGAGGTGCGTGGCTGGTACGCCAGCAGCCGCCGCTCTGACTCATGCATGTAGTGCGCACACAGTCTTCTGCAACATCAGCACTGCGCAGTGGTGCATTTATTAAAGTTGGACACTCCGGTTGAACATCAAATTGCATGACACTGCACGGCAGGCCCCGCACGATTGTTGTCTGCTGGTTGCGGTTCCAGCCTTCCAGCCTTGTTGCACTGCCAGCATTGCAGCCAGTTGCGTGACGAGGGGATGGCGGCCACCGCCACCCTCGGGCTGCTGTCCCCTGCCGCTCCTGCAGGCTGGCGCCGTGCTCGCGGCCGACCCGTGCCTGGCCGAGGAGGCTGCCGCCAGCGGCTCGGCCACGCTGTTCATGAACCCGCACGGGGAGGTGTGCGGCTGGCAGATGGCGGAGGGCGTGGGCCTGGACACGTCGCAGATGATGCGGTGAGGCCAGCGGCCGGCGGCAGCGTGGCATGCGGTGGCGGCAGCAGTGTTGCCTGCTGCATCTGTTGCGGTCGCATGCCTGGAGCATGGTCGGCGGCTGTGGCTCGACGCAACGGGTTGCTGCACTGGGCTGGGCAACACGCATCGGCGTGCACTGCTTGCTCCGTGTGGCTGCATGTGCTGTGTTTCCACATTCCGTGTGTGTCCCACTCGCCCCTGCTGCTGCTTGTGTCTGTCCATCTTGCTGCCTGTCAGGTGTGTGCGGCTGGCAGCCGCACGGTCGCCAGAGCTCGCGGCAACCCTGCAGGACGCCCTGCAGAAGCACGAGTTGGCGCGTGTGCAGGCCCGCGTGCGCCGACACACAGGCTCGACAGCCGCAGCCGCAGCTGCAGCCGGCCCGGGGACACTGCCTGGCAAGGGTGGCGGTGCTGCTGGTGGCGCTGGTGTGAGCAGGGCTGCAGCGGCTGCAGCGGCGGCGGCGGCAGCGGCAGCTGGCGGTGTGAGCAGTGACGACCCCCGCAACATCACAGTGCTGGGTGATGCCGAGGAGGCCGACGAGAAGCTGCAGGGGCTAATGGCAGGTTGGTGGCCGGGTGCAGCGCTGCAAGGGCAGGCTCGACTTTGCCGAGACATTGAGGCGGACAGCGCCTAGCTGCTGCGTGCCTACCCGCGCAGTTTCTCCAGGACGTGTCTGAGTATGACCAGCTGGACTGCTGCAGGCTGCATGACTGGCTGCATTCGTGCATTGTCCAGGTTCAAGCAGCAACTCGACAGATGATTTCGTGTGCTTCCCTGCACACCTTCTATGGTATCCACCAGGTTTGTACCATCCATTGCTCATCACACAATGCGCTTGTGGGCACCTGCCTGCTCTGTGCAGAGATTCGTGAGGCGGTGCAGCGGCAGCAGCTCAATGACGAAGTACTTGAGGACAAGGCAGCAGCAGCGGCATCCAGCGCACGGCAGCAGCCAGCAGCAGCAGCAGCAGCAGCAGCAGCAGCTGGGACTGAGCAAGGGCAGCAGCAGCCGCAAGCGCAGAGCTTTGTGCGGCCGCCGCCACTTGGCAAGCCAGCAGCAGGTGCGAGAACGTCAAGTGGCTCTCTGCATACATTGCTGCTTCTTGCGCCCCCAACTTTTGCGCAGCAGGCACTGTTTGGCTGCCTAGAATGGTGCAGAACGCGCCAGCGAAGCTGGAGTGGTAGCGCATGCCACACTTGAGTGCATGGTGTTACACATTGGCAGCACCCATTCTTGACAGCGCCTTTTGCATGTAACACCACTCGATGCTTGCTCAGGCAGGTGCCACTCGAGAGGGTTTTCCATCGTTTCACCGAATCAACATGCCACTGATTGCCCTGCTTGTGCCTTGCCTTGCTGCATTGCGCAGGTGTTGCACGGCTGGTAGGCAGCGGCGCCAAACGATCAGCACCAGAAGCAGACAGCAGCTTGGACGCATTTCTCGGGAAAGGCGGCAGCGGCGGCAAAGCAACAAAGCCCTTTGGCGGCGCAGCAGGCAAGTACCACAGCTTGGATGCAATCGAGCAGATGCTGTTTCAGAGTGCGCCAGATGACCTGGCGGCGGCTGTGAAGCCGAAGAAAAAGTACAAGCAGAAGGCCAAGCCCCAGGACCGGTGACGCGCCTGCCATACTGTCAGTGAGCCGCCTGCAGGCAGCTGCCTCCAGTGGTTCTTGACCCAAGGCAGGAGGAGCGCTTGATGAACACGATGCTCGGCAATCACATGCTACGGCCTCGTTTTGGTGCACTATCGGCAGCATTTGTTGTGTGCAGCGTTCACCAAGCTGGCGGCTGCTGGCAAGCGTCGTCAGGAGCGAACTAGTATTGACATGGCGTGCCGAAGGGCACCTCGGCAACACAGCAAACCGTTTTGGATTACAACACCTTCTGGATAGTGCAGTACTGCACTAGTGGTGGTTGGTTATTCCATTTTCTGGCGTTGGAGATTTGCAGCAGGCATGCTGCCACACTGACGACTGGAAAGTTCTGGGTTGGCACATGCAGTGCGCCAAAAGTTTCAAAAAAATAAGTTTTGCAGCCAGTCATTGGAGGCTGCCGGCTGTTTGCACAGCAGGGGTTGCCGCTACCGGCTGACACAGCGAACTTTGGTGACATCATTCAATCGGCACGAGACCTCAGCACATGCCATTCAATCGGCACGTGACCTCAGCACATGCCACTGGGGGCCCCAGTCATCATCATATTACCCATTCAAGCGGGCCCCAGTGACAGATGCTTCAAAGCGCTCATCTATAGCGGACAAAATATTGTCTGCAGTTGTAACGCAATTAAAATTGGCACTGTCGTGTTGATAGTTGGCGCGGTTCCCCCTTCCTGAGCATTCAAGCCTAGTGGGGTTTTGTTGAGACCACGTCGGCAGATCACGTTGCATATAACTATATAGTTTGCAAGGTCCAACAGCCTCCCGCACCACCCGCATTGTTGAATGCATCAGCTCAGCAGATAACAGGCTGTTATGCCAGACAGGAAAAACCTCAGCCTTGTGCTGTACATGGTAGGGGTAGGGTGACACTTGCTTGCCTTTTCATGCTAGAGTGCTGCTGCTGCTTCACATGGTGTTCACTATGCCTCTCCCATCAGCATCAGCGTACAACCAATTGTACTGCATAGTCAGCCCAGCAGGCACACCAAACATGGCTATCAGTGCCTTTCCATTCTGACCAGTGCAAACTTTTGCATTATACCATGCACAACCACTCCATGAAACAGTGCACAGATGTGCATGCCTTGCAAGCCATCAAGGAGCAGCAAACGCAAATATTAAAAGCACTACCTGTGTTGTGAAGCATTCGCAATGTGGCCGCTGATGAGCGAGTGCAGCATGACGAGGGCAGCAAAGCGGCAATATCAAGGTTATCTGCACACATCATGCTTGCACCACGGCCTGGGCCACACTCTTGCATGACCTGCGGACCTCGGGAGAATGCTTCACATGCCCTGCCATGGCAGCTGATGTCACACTGCGTGCCTCAGCCAAGTGCCGCTCATCCAGTAATTAGCTTAGGCCGGTGACAGAAACTTTGCCATGAGACAATGTCACAGCCGCAGGCTGTCCCTGATCAGTACGAGTCATGACGTCCAATAGCTTCAGCACACTGCAAGTTCGCAAACAAGAAATCAGGCTTGCACTCAAGTCAGGCACAGCACTAGCAGTACTGATGAATGTGGTGCTTGACGCAGGCCAAAGTGCATGATGCCTGTCCGCCGACTCGGGGTCTGCAGTAACAGGTGTTCCAACAATGTGCACAGATGCTAAGCTGCAATACGCAGCTCCAGTTGACCCCATGGGCACAGGTGCATGTGCCAGAGTCAAATTAGGGTTCGTAAACGCTGAAAGTAGGCTATGACCAGTCCCACAGCAGTACCTGAACATTCAAGCATCAATGTGCCCATGTGGCCTTGCTGCAACAAGTGAAATGTGATATAATGATACTGCAGTCGAAGGGATCTCTGCACTGCACAAATGACGTGCGCAGTGCCTGACTAGCTGCACCCTTCAGCGGCACTGATTGGTTCAAGCCATGCATGCCATGCATGCCATGTAGTAGCTAGCCAAATCATGCCCACAGTGCCCACTCATATGTGTGCCATCTGCTCAGTGACCATTACAGCAGGGTGTGCTCAGATTACACCATTGCTTGGTCAGGGCTTGGGAAGTGGCTTGTTCGGTCCAGGCATGGCATTCTTGGCTGCCACCTCCAGCTGTGTATCAATCTTGTTGTTGATGCCAACCGATGTGGCGGTCTGCAGGCTTGTTCCAACGCCAGTGCCCTGAGCTGTGGTGCCCACAGGGATTTGAGCTGCCATGCCGGGCACACTGCTCAGCTGTATGGCGCGCTTGGGCGCAGGCTTGGTGCCGGATGCATAGCTGCAGCAGCAACAGCGGCAGCAGTGTCCGCATGAGGAATGGAAGGAAGGACTGCGGCACGCTGCAGGACGTGCACCACAACCCAGTTGGCACAGATGCTTACCCGCACCTAACACATGCAACATGCAATTGCTGCCACGTGACCATGACCAGCTGAGATTGAGCAAATCCTCCCAAGTACACGACACACACACCCTGCCACAGGATGACCCACACGACACAACTTGGGTGTGCTGAAAACCACCCAAACATGATCAGCTGCAGAGCACATGGCACGGTGCCGCCAGGCACTGCGTACAGTATAAGGAGTCAGGCATATCAATATATCAACCCGCGGTGATGTATAGCAGTCACCTGAGCGGCGTGGCTGTGATTGACAGAGCGTGTACAACACCCAACGCTATTCCATGATACCAAGTGGCTGCCGCTGGCTCACCTGGAGATTGTTGCAGCTTTGGCTGCCTGGGATGCTGTGTCGCCGCCTTGAGACACACCGCCCTTATCAGTCTTCTTCTTGGTGTGCCTGGAGTCGGTTAGTGTTGACATCGTTGCAGCAGCGAGAGGCTTCAAGGGTGTTGCCTTCACAACCGAAGTGGCAGTGCCGGGCTTGGCGCCGCTGTTAACAGTATTTTGGATGTTGGCGGCCGTGTGTGCTTCAGCGACAGTGGTGTCGCCCCTGTATTCCTTCTTGCCGACAGCCTGCACGAGCTTGCGTGCTGCACACAGCAGGTGCCAGAAACAGAGAGCAACAGCAGAGCAAGGGATTGCAGCTCACATGATCATGAGCCATGTGCTGGGTGAAGGAAAAGACTTTGACGGGGCTGTGCACATGCCATGGTGCGTAGCGCTTGTTTCCAGCCTGCTGACATCAACACCACCAGCATACCGGTACAAGCTGCCACATCGACGGGTTTGCCCGGATTCGTGATCTGCTAGAGGTGCCTCAATAAGATTATGATCTCTGTTGTCATCTATCACCAGTGCGAGTGCTGTGCAATGTCGCCGTAGGATGGCCAAAGCGTGCTGATTCAGGCATCCGTCACTGCCAGCGGCCCTCACCTTGCGCGACACTGGCAACGGCAAACACGAGCAGCATGCACAAAGCCAAGCGCTGCACAGAACTGGCCATGTTCACGACGTGCCCTGAGACTGCAGGTGCAAAAAGTTTTCCACGCCGCGGGACTTGCTGGGAGGAGCACTGTTGAAAGACACGCCCTACGTGCAAGCATAAAAGTGGTTTGACGCCGTAATCTTAGCTATGTTGACTATATAGTGCACGATCAATTAGCGCATTATCAAATGTCACACACGCACTCGGACGACCCCGGCACTTGCGGTCACATTGCGGCGTGGTCGTCTACAAAAGATCTAGTTATATATGTCATTATTACCTATTGTACTAGCAGCGTGTGCGCTGCACACTGCACGTGCATCAAATCCGGCATCAAATGGTTGTCAAATGCTACATAGCACCCAGACTACATGTGCGACCCCTGGAACAGATAACTTACTTCGCTCCTCTTATTGGCCCAGCGGTAAGAACCACATGTAAATATAAAAGTCAAGTGCGGCACGCCAACCAACCGTGATTGCAGGTACAGAAGAAGCCCAATAGAAACAACCGTTGGCCACAGCTCCAGGCTCTGCTCGCACAATTTCAGCGTAAATAACAGCAATAGCTTGCAGTGGGTGTGCAGTGCTGCTTACATGTGGCAACCATGCTTGCGTGCGGAAGAAGGTGCGCTTGGGGTTCTCATAACTTGTTGAACGTTCTGCATGCCAGTGGCACTTGCTCTGTTCTTTAATTCCCAAAGCTTAACCTACAGCGGCAGACTGTCACGCACAGTACCGGCCGTGGGGCTACCCTTGCAGATGTAACAGACACAGACACCACCGCACCGCAAACCAAGTCGGGCCAGCGTGCCAGGACGCTACTGCAGATCACACGCTGGTCAACACACTGATCAGCGGCAGCTGCAGTAACAAGAGCTGCCCGGATACACCGTAACCCCAGCCTAGCGGGGAGGCAATTCAAGTAACAGCAGACACTGTCACAGCTGCTGTTGTTGCTGCTGCGGCTACTGAGCTAACATTTGCGAGGATAATGTGATGATATATTCTGGATGATGCCCCTACACCCCGGGAGTATCACCGCGGGGTTCTGCATCTGGATGGGCAGGACGCTATAAGTGCCCGGAGGAAGGCGTCCAAGAGTTGGTCCGCTCGGGCTACTCCCGTTGACACTGCCGCTGTTTTTGAAATCGGGTTTGCGGTACAGGTGCATATGAAGATGATGCTTTGATGCTGGCCAGCTTGCCTGCATGGCAGCACACTCGGAGCACCAGGAGAGCTTGAGCGGGCCGCTCCTGGTCAAGCATTGCTTTGAAGGTATGACGTTTTGCATTTACCTGGAGCCCAGGAGCCGTTAAATCCGTTCTTTTACACTGTCACAGGTGCATGCTGTTATAAACCGCCACAGGTTATAGGCAGTAGGTAGCTGTGCTGCACCCCCACAGTGAGAGACACTTGCAGAACGAACACGTGCGTATGTGTGGTGATTGCCAGCGACCCCGGCAGCAAAAAGAGAGGAGCCTAACGATCCTGAGTTACTGGCAATCAAGTGTTTGTTTACAATTGCACTGCTGCACTGCTGCTCATGCATGCTGCCATATGGGGGTGCTGGCCCGGAGTTTCATCATATGCATGAAGTGCCAGGCATTTCGGCGCACCGGGTCACACAGCACCACAGAAACGTCAAATTGCACTGCAACAGCGGGGCTTGCTGAAAATCACATAACACATAACATGTTTCCAACTTTACTAAAGGTGTCGACGCATTGGCGGCGATGGTTGGGTAGCAGCGTTTGGGTCACAGACTGCCAGACCCCTGCCAGCAGAAAAGCCCCGCTTAGACAACCACGGCAACAAGCAATGTGCATGTGGTGTATTCTGAGTTCTTCTCAAGCAGCGCTAGACTTTGAGACCAAAGCGCAGGCTAAAAAAGACGGGCGCAACAGCTTCCCACCACAGGTGGTGTACTGCAGCTGTTTCTACAGCTATGCTTCCTATTTGCTAACATCGGGGCATTCAAACTACCCAACAATGTAACCGTGTGGTGTTGGTTTGGACGATTGTTCCAGCCACCATGTGGGGTCGTGCACACCTGCGCAAGGGCGCTACCACAGGTTAGGTTAGTGCAAGGACGGGTTGAAAGCGGTGCGATGTTATACCCTTGCTTGATGCAGCATATGCTCGATAAGCGGCCCTACCATCCAAACGCAAAGTAGAACAGCAAAAGTCATGCCATGTGGGACACAGTCAAATTCCGGGACACCGCGTGGACAGCACAGAACGCCTAGGCCTTTTCGCGGCTTCAATTGAGAGTAGTCTGCAGAAACGATGCGCAAATCGGCAACCACCTCAGAATACAGCAGTACACGCGAAGAACGGCTCAACCACACGCAGCACACACCGCAGTGCGGCCGCACCGCGGTGACTGCACAGCCGCGCGCACGTCGCAGCAAACAGAAGCACATGACGCGGAGCGTCTAGTAAAGCGCCTTGACGAGCGCCCAAAAAGATACCCGCGACAAAACAAGACCCAACAAAATTTATGACGCAACCTCAGCCAGGGCACACCGCAACCTCAGCCAGGTGATACAGGGACGCACCGAAATAACACATCATGTGCCGTGAGTCACGGCCTTTGCCTTTGTCTTTCACATGCTAGCTGTGCAGAATGCCGTGAGTAATCAAACTCTGCTCTGAGAGCGCTCTGCCTGCACCGTCAGTCTCACCAGTACTCACTCAACCGTCCTTTTACAAAAAGACAGGCAGCACCACAGCGCCACCAAAGCATGCCACGGGTATGCAGTGCTGCTTACTTTCATATGCCCAGCTGTTGGACAGCGCGCAGTGCATCTCTCAGCACCGCCCTTACAACGTGCTAGTTGGCACCCAACACTGCAAGGCAGTTGTTGTGTGAGGTGCACCTGACAACCGCAGCCGCCATCGCCAGCATGCACGCCCCCGGTGCATGCCCAAGCGGACTGCACAAGGGACCGGCACGCTGCGCAGCCACCACATTCTTTGGACACGCTGGCAACGCCCATAGCCGACGCCCTCGACGTCCTGCCTGCTCTACCCGCCATGCCAATGCCGCTTGCCAGCCTTGCAACAGCAACAACTACCAACGCCTCCAGCTGCCCCTGCCAAGCCTGATGCGGTCTGCCATGCTGAGTTGTGCCCA
>JACERP010001046.1:0-29440 GCA_014080715.1 Scenedesmus sp. NREL 46B-D3 | reverse complement strand
CAGTCCCAGAGCAACCATCAGCACCACTGATGCTGCTGCACTGCGCTCCCCGGAGTGTTCCTTGGCTTCCTGCTGCTCAACAGCACCCTGCATCAGCTGCACATTGCCAGCTTGCCCCACAAGCAGACTGGTGCTAGGCTGCAGCAGGTCCTGCATGGCTGTTGTCACCTGCTGGCTGTCTGCTTGCTGGGCAGAGCCCCCTCCTGAGCCATCCTGCAGTGGTGAGGTGGCCGGCAGCCCGCCAGACCCTACACCTGAAGGCGCATTATTGCCTGTGCTGCCTGCAGCTGTTGGTACCGGTCCCTGCATGTGACGCATCTGCAGCAGGCGGGTCGTTGAAGCGGTGCACTTGCATGCCCCATACGCCTCCGCATGATTGGCTGGTGTTGCCTGGGCAGGCCATGTTCGCAGGCGGCAGCGCCCAGCACCTTGGCACCAAAGCCCGTCATAGCCTGCACAGGATGCCAGGACAACAAAAAGAGGGGAGGTGGACACGTGAAGTGCAATTCAAAATCAGACGCAACAGCAGACACCTCATGCAGTTTGATTTGGCTGCAGCAATGCTGCTGCTACTGCTGCTGCGGCTCCTGCAGTGCTGTGGCAGCTATCAGGTTGCACTTCACGCTCAGAGTGGCAAACTCTGCTCGCCAGGCTGGCACGTGTGTGGGCACTTGTGAGCCACCGTCTGCTGCAACCTTACTGTGTACGACTGACTGCGCTGCGCTGAAACATAGCTGTGCGCAGCGCCTCACCTCCCCAGCACTGACGTGACGCAAGGCACGGATTGAGCATCACGTCAGTGGGTGCGGCAGAGGATGTAGTCGGCAGCAAAAGAGGCAGCGGCAGCGGCAGGGACAGGGACCGGCAGCAAGTGAGCAAGAACACATCATACCCTGTGGTGGGCTGTGCACTGAATGCTGGGCAACCTAACTGCACCTACAGGCTGTTGCCGCTGAGCCAGCGTCATAAGACCCACGCAGCTGCATCCAAGGCGCTGAGTGTTGTGCGTTGTTGGCTGCGTGGCTGCATCCCAACTACCGCTTGTAACAGGATTAGCTCATGTTGAGACGCAGTCACCACCTGAGGTGGTATCATAACATAATGGACTGCTGCATGTCATCAGCAAGTCCCACGCCTGGTGGGCAGGTAACCTCGTTATTAGGCATTTCATGCTGTGGTTTGACCACCTGCACGAATAAGGTTGGCCTGGGGCGCTGCAGGCGCACTGCTGCTTTGTGCGCTCACCTCCATGCCGTACTGCAGGCCAAACACGGGCCACCTCTCCGCGTGTGCAATGTGGGCGCACAGCTCCACGCTCATGGCCACCGTGCTGGTCCACAGGAACTTGGGCATGGTGCGGTTCTCAGAGTCCCTGCAGTGCAATGGGCCATGCAATCCTGTGTGCGAGCATGTGTGCATGCTGTGTTGGTGCCTGGAGGGTGCGATTTTGCATCTAAAAAGCAGGCTAACTTGAAAGTCCAGGATGCTGTGTGCTGCAGTGCTGTGCAGTGCTTGTCAACAGGAACTGCAGCAGCGTGCCGCAGGTTGGCCTTGCAATGCTATGGTCTGGGTCGCTGGCTACTTACATGCATTTCTGATGCGTGGTGTGCTGCAGTCAAACAAGCAAGCCTGTGTGCAACTCCTCAGCTTGAACAGCCAACTGCATCTGAGGGTGAATGTTGTCTGCTATATGTCCAGCAGCGTGCTAATGCGCTGACATGGTGCAGGCAGTAATGCAAACTTTCAGCGCATGCTGAGCAGGGTTCAGTGCAGCACTCACCTGTAGCAGCCAATGTCCGAGAACCCTGACTCTGGCAGCACCAGCTCTGTTGGCTCGTTGCTGCTGGTGTAGAGGTCTATGGCGCACTCATCGCCGCAGGTGGCCTGGAAGTCGCCAGCGCAAAACATGGAGCACCTTTTGGAGGGGCCATACCGGGCAAGGTCAGCAAAGGTGCCATTGCCAGGATCTGCAGCCGCGTAAAGCGGGACATACGCATTAAAAATGGCAGGTAAGCTTCGGGATATGTAATGCTTCATGCGCAGGCCTCGGATGAGCTTGCTGCATGCACTGTCAGGCTGCTAGCCTGGCACTGCTGCTCAGCAGTACAGCCGTAGCCTACGGCACCTCAGAGCAACTCAGCAGCAGTAAACAGACAATGTATACCTAACCAACATTCTCTGCCGTATTCCAAGCCGTATGCAGAAGCAAAGCGCGTCTTGGCCATTCTGCTGCAGAGCTCCGGTGTCATGGTGAGCAGTGACGCTGCTTTGAAGGGCATAGCCCTCCTGCCCATTTTGCAGTTGTAGTAGCATCCTCGGTATACATCTGAAGCGTTTAACGTTTGCACTACGCAGGACAAAGTGACCAGCAACGTGAACGCTGCTTGCGCGGGACGCCACATTCTCACCAAGCTTGTGATTTATATTACAAACACCTATGTGAGGGACAACATGTAAAATATGAGCATTGCAATGTATCATGACGGCATAGCGCATGCGCTTATGTCGTGCAGCACAGCACAGCATGACTTGTCCCACGGCGTGACAAGCACCGCGGTGACATACCACCCAACACACCCCGTCTTTCATCGGCTTGATTCAAAACATTCTCATATTGTAGCTTAAAGGCTTTGAAGGCAGCCACGGCACCAACTGGACAGCAGGCACCCTCTACATATGTACTGCTGCTGCGATTACTGCTTAGCAACAGGATACCTCAACACGCTACGTAGCGTGTGTATACACACGGCAGCTGCAAGTAACTGAACAAGCATGTACGCTGCAATGAAGTCGTAGCTTTCAACATGATTTCAGTTAGATATAAGGTGGCATATGCAGGCTTGCAGGCTTGTAGTGTCAAATCGAGAAGTTGCTGTACATGCACGCAAGTCCAGTGAGCAAAGCAAGACGACTTCTGCTGTACGCACACCAGCCACACACACTTGCAACACGAGGTGCATGATAGTAGGATCTGGTGGTCAGCAAGAATAGATGTCACGCTCAGCAGTCAACAACTGAGTTGCATACCAAGCGCTGGAGACGCACAGCCCTGCCTTGCGACCTCGCTGTTTGTGGCGCCTGCCTGGCTTACCGCCCGACCATGATGACTCCGCGAGCTTGCAGGAAGGTCTGCGCTAAGGTTTCAGCAGCTCGGGGAACACCTCTGCGGGCACGCTGAGGCCACCCAGCTGCCGCAGCCGCTTCTTGCCTTCCTTCTGCTTCTGCAGCAGCTTGCGCTTGCGGCTGACGTCACCGCCGTAGCACTTGGCCAGCACGTCCTTGCGCAGCGCCTTCATTGTCTCTCGCGCAACAATGCGGCCGCCCGCAACAGCCTGCAGCGAGACACACACGCTGTCACACACATGAGGGCCGCTGCTTCGCTGGCCCGCTGCAGGCCTCCTGCAAAGATGCACGTGCCAAGCAGCGTACATGCCTCTGCGTTTGACTTGCGTTACTGCTTGCACAGGATACCGTGCCAAGTGAGATGCGGAGCACGGCGAACCTGCGGCAACAACAAGCAGCGCGGGTCCCCTTCCTTGCGCCTCCCCGGGCGCACCGCACCTGTATGGCGACCTCGTACTGCTGCCTGTCCAGCAGCTCCCGCATGCGAGTGGCCAGCGAGCGACCCAGGCGCACAGCGTCACCTGGCAGCAGCAGCAGCAGCAGCAGCAGCAGCAGCAGAGGTTGAAAGCAGCAACAAAGGGCACAGCCCAAGGCAGATCAATAAGGGCTTTGCAACCGCGGATTACCTTTGCCGGTCATCACCAGCTCCAGCAGCCACACATCCGTTACTGAGCAGCCTGCAACATTGAGTTCAGGCTCCACACATGTGGGTGCTGGCCACCATCGTGCCACCCCTCCACCAGCCGTGCCTGTGGCCATCAGCCAGCTTCAGCAACAACACATGTGGCAGCCCAACACGCATTCAACAGCAGCAAGCGACGGCAGGACCTATCCCCCTGCGAAGCTGAACGCCGCCGCCGCCGCAGCGCTTGCACTGCCTTGCCACTGCCACCGATTCCAGCAGCAGCACGTGGTTTGTGCCTGCACACACGACGGAGGGCGCGTGAGCAGGCTGCATGTGTTGCTCACTGGAGGGTACCAGGCGTGCCAGCGCGTCCACTGTCTTGCCGTTGACCACCAGCTCCAGCAGTGTAAGGTCGGCAGGCCGCAGCGGGCCCTCCTCATAGTCAAACGAGGCGTAACTGCAGCACGGCAAAGCACAGAGCGCAGCAAAAGACACCGCATCATGTTGGCAGAGAGGTGCACAGCAGGGAGGCGCGTGCAGCAGGATGACAGCGGCTGCTGCTGTGGCATCAGCTCCGGCAGTACGCAGCCACCCAGCTGCAGTGCATGCAGCTGCACTGCTCGTGCAATGGGCAGCTGCAGCAGCGGTGCAAGCCTGAGGGGAGAGCACATGCACTCGGGTACATCATGATCTTGTACAGCTGAAGCGACGGCTGCAGCAGTACCAGCTTAGCCTGCTGAGGTACCTGCAGCACTCGGCCCAGATCTGCAGCAAGCCTGTTGCAGCCTCACACATCCTCAAAGGCACATCCCCCTCCCTACACACCCGCCCCAAGGTTGACAACCCATCCCTTTTTTTTTGTTTTACTATTTTTTTTCATGCAAAGCTGCGTGGCTGCCTACCCCTGGGTGGCCGACTTGAGCTTGCTGTAAAAGTCTCCTGCCAGCTCCGCCAGTGGCAGCTGGTAGCGCAGCAGCACGCGGTCACCGGCCAGGAAACCGGCAGCAGCTCTGCCGCTGCCAGTGCTGGTGTCGGCAGCTTCCGCTGCTGCTGCCAGTGCATCTCCACTCTGGTGGCTGCTATTGCTGCTGGTGGTGCTGCTGCTGCTTGTTTGGTCACTTGCCGCAGCAACACTGCTGTTTCCTGCATGACTGCCACTGCTGCTGCTGCTGCTGCTGCTGCTGCTGCCGCCCATGAAGCTGTAGTCCAGCTGCGTGCCCCTGCGAGCCACGGCCAGCTTCATGACGGCCCCGCAGTACTGCTGCGGGACGATGATGGTGGCCAGCACGGTGGGCTCGTGTATGACAGACACCTGTGCCGCAGCGCCCAGCAGCCGCCACAGCAAGGTGAACTTCAGGTACCAGCACAGCACATCAAAGCATCACCAGCTGCAGTAGGCCTGCGTTGGGCGCTGCTGGCGGAGATCAGCCAGGAGAGCCGCCACGAAGCACCGGCAGCGTGCAACTGCACAGCCAGATGTCGAGCCAAGCACGCCGCCATACTACGCCAGCCACTTGCAAGCCGCTGAACCCCACCACCCCTGCGTGTCCTTTCTTACGAATAGAGCACATCGCAGCAGCTCGCAGGAAGCACCAGAGCTAGCAGCACCAGCAGCGCCCACCTTCTGGTTGCGCGGGTAGTCAGCCACGCTCTCTAACACCAGCCGCTGCTTCTCTTTATGGCTGCCCTGCTGCTGCTGCTGCTGTTGCTGCTGCTGCTGCTGGGGGTCCCCTGCCAGCTCAACCTCGTACGGCACTGTTGGGGCGGTGCTGATGACGTCGGCCTTGTGCTCCTGCTGCAGGCGCTGCAGGAACACCTCCAGGTGCAGCGGGCCCAGGAAGCCGCACCTGCAGGACACAGCCATGTAACACAGATGTAACACATATGTGACACATGTTTCAACTGAAAATGACACAGCTGTGCCACTGCCTTGGACAGCTGCAGACCCAAGGAGGCCACACCTGCTGGCGAGCAGCGAGACAGCAATCACAATGGTGACGACACGCTTGCAACATTGTACCAGGGCGCTGCAAGGAGACTCCGCATGCAGCAGCCCCCGCAAGCCACGCCTGCAGGGCGGCACCGCACGCTGAGTTGATGTCAACAGTTCCCTTCACCGACGACAGCTTCAACCACCTTGCAGCTGCGCGCAGAGGCGTCCCGGGCAGCCTCTTCTGAGTCCCTTTCCCCAACATGCTCAAGGTCGCCACTCTCAGCATCTTTGGATCCTATGGCACTGCACACGTTGCACACGTTCTCACTGGCCGATCATAACTTGTTGGACCGGCATACACCACACACGCATACACCACACACGCTTGCGGCATCTTGAACATCTTCACAACTCATGGCACTGCACACCTTCCACGCCTGTTCAGGCTGGCCGGGTGCCTCGCACCTGAACCCCGCCCCCAGTGCGTCGCTGGTCTCCTTCTTGACGGTGACCGAGGCGTCATTCAGGCCCAGCCGCTCAATGGCGGCAGACAGGCCCTCGTACTCGTCAGCAGAGGCGGGGTACAGCCCTGCGCGCAACACCACAGGCGGCAGCAGCAGCAGCAGTAGCAGCAGTGCTGTTGGCCCCGCCCCCTGGACATGCAGCTCCACAACTCACACACATGCTGACAGCAGGAGGTGCAACACGCGGCGTGGCGGTTGTCGCTCCTGCCCCGACAGGCGAGCCAGGAGCGCTGCGCGCACTGGCTGCAAGCAAGGCGGGCTCAGCTCGAAGGGCTGTCCCCGTAGCCCGGCGCTGCCCCGCTCACCCGCAAACACCATGGGCTTGATGGGCTTGAACCCTGGCAGCGGCTGCACGGGCTGCCTGGCCAGGTGCCAGGTGTCTCCGACGCGCGCAGCCTTGACGTCCTTGATGCCCGGGATGACGTAGCCCACCTGGAACAGGCCACAACATGTATCGTGGAGGCATGCAGCTGAGGATGCTTGAGGCGGCAGGTACATGGCAGGGTTGCGTGGCAGTTGCAGCTGCTTGCAGTACATGTGGCGCCAGGTTTTGACGCCACAGCCTGATGGCAGACGGCCTGGGCACAGCAGCAGAACTGACAACCTATGCTGTGATGTGGTCTATCATAGCTGTAAGTTGCCGCCTGCATGTTCGTGGCACCAGGGAGCATGCAGCGCAAGCCTTTTGAGCTGGTTCAGGGCCAGTCCTGTGCCAACGCCCATCCAGGCAAGCAGAGGGGCAGCCCAGCACAATGAGACCTGTGCAAGGCAAGCACAGCTCGCTCCAACGTATGGCGAGTCTGTTGTGCCGTAGCGCTGCAGGTTACTCTGTGTCACGGTCGGTGAGCACACGCAAACTGCGCAGCAGCAGGTGTCTCCTGCTGCGTCTCACCTGCCCTGTCAGCAGCTGGCCTGTGGGGTGGGGCTCTGGCGCAAGCATGCCAACCTGGCAGCAAGGCACATACGCAGGCAGCAACAGAAGGCGGCGAGAGCAGTTTCTGCCCCACTGCAAATGCCAGCACGCTGCATTGCTTGATGCGCACAGCTGCAGAGGTGACACAAAATCTAGACAAACCCCGGTGCACGGCACCGCCACCGTCTCCCTGGAATGGTTGGTGCCACATGTCTGTGGTACAATACAAGCTGCTGCTGTGCAAAGGAGGTCACAATATACCAGCTGGATGAATGCAGCCCCGGAATCGTGGTGAGCCGAAAAGCTGCTGCGTTTGTTGAGGCAATGCCCGGCGTCAGGGATGGCAGCGGGCCCTCCCGAAGGACCCTCCCAACCCCGCTGCCTGCTGGTATCCGCTGGCCGCTCAATGCTGCGGCCGCCTTGTCGCATCAAAAGTGCAGCCACACATACGGGCCCTGCATGCGCTGAGTGTGCCTTCCCCAGTTGCAACTACTAGAATGTTGCAACAAGTTGGCGGCTGATGCTTCAAGACACCGCACCTCCAGGGCCTCGTACTCCTGGCCGCTGGAGGCCGCCGCCAGCCTGTCGCCGGCGCGCAGCCGCCCGTCCACCACCGCCACCAGGCACACCACGCCGCGGTACTCGTCGTGGAAGGCGTCAAACAGCAGCAGCCGCAGCGGCCGGCCGGGCGAGCCGGCGGGCGGCGGCACGCGCCTGCAGCAGCGCACGGCAGGCGGAGCACGAGGCAGGACAGAGGGAGAAAAAAAACACCATGACTACTGAGCACGTCCCATCCCTAAAACGCATCAGGGCAGTCCAAGTATCGTTGAGGCATTCCAGCAAGACCCTGTACTTTGGTTGGACATGAGCGAGGACAAAAGGCAACGTCACATCAAACAGCAGGGACTCGTCAGGAACGCATTCAGCCCTGGCTCACAGTGTCAGCGCACCATATGGTGCCAGGTCATCTGCTGCTCAACGCACACTGACACACCCCTGCTCGATCACGTGTTGTGTGGCATGCATACCTGCAAGGCACCTGTCAGGGTCTTGACGTACACACGTGTGTAGCGAACGTGCTGCAGACAAGAGCAACCGTCGAATGCATGAACCATCCCGGTACGCTGAGCTGGTGCAGCCAGCCCCGACTCACCCAATCACAGCAGGCAGCAGCTCCTGCAAGCCGTACCCGGTCTTGGCCGACACGGCCAGCACGTCGTCCGGTGACACGTCAAACGCGGCCGCCATCTGCGCGGTGACTGCCGCGGGGTCTGCCGAGGGCAGGTCCATCTTGTTCAGCAGCGGCAGCAGCGCCAGCTCCTGCTCAAAGGCCAGGTAGAAGTTGGCCACCGTCTGCAGGCACAGCGGCCGGCGTCAGAGAAGGGCGGCGCAGCAACCGCACCCTGGTGGTCCATGCGTGCGGGTGCGGCTGCGCACCGCGGCATGGTGGCGGGAGCCACCCGGCACTGGCATGTGAGCAGCAGCCTGACGGTGCAAGCTGTGCAGCTGTGTGAACGATGCCAGCGCAAGCACGGCTGCCCATGCTGCCACGCGGTGCAGCAGTTTGATCATGAGCAGTCGCCTACGCACAGCAGCAGCACCAGCAGCAGCAGCAGCAGCAGCAGCAGCAGCGGTGGCGTCACCTGTGCCTGTACGCCCTGGCTGGCGTCCACCAGCAGCAGCGCACCCTGGCAGGCCGCCAGGCTGCGAGACACCTGCGCCACACGCGCACACCCACACCGCGGCAGCCGCAGAGGCTGAGCCTGTGACGCAGCAGCCTTGCAACTGAACTAGGGTGCTTTGCTCCTGTGCAGTGGTAAGCCGTCAGGACACGTGGACGCTGTCCGCCCACGGGCAGCGCAGCCTCCGGACGGCACACCATACTGGCAAGCCCCCGCCTCGCACCATACAGCGCATGAGATCCCTGCAGAGCTGCACACTTTCAATTGGTGGCTGCTGAATAATGAGTACGGATTGCATGTTGGACGGGTTCACCCTACATGCGCCTGCTCACGCTGAAGTTCACGCGCTGTTCCCGCCAGAATTCGCGCCCACCTCGTAGCTGAAGTCGACGTGCCCCGGCGTGTCTATCAGGTTGAGCAGGTAGTCCCTGCCGTCTGAGTGGCGGCACACCAGCGAGGCCGTCTGCGCCTTGATGGTGATGCCGCGCTCACGCTCAACCTGCCGGAGAGGAACGACAGACCCCGTTCTCAGTCCGCTGAAACCCGCTGTTGCAGGCAAAGGCGAAATGCTGGTGCTACGTGTGGTGTGTGTGTCCGCGCTCAACGCCTGCATACGTTGCAAGGGTGTGCAAATTGTGTGTGGCGATGAGGTGGCCTCATGCGCCTTCTGTCGTGGTGGTGGTGCGAGGCTGCCGGCGCAGCTGCTGGCGTCTTGTGATCATCGCCGCATCCACGCCTGATGCACGGCTTGGCAAGTCATGCAGCTGCGGCCATCAGGGGGTGCTGCTGCAGTGACCGAGCAGTGACGGCCAGGCTGCCGCCACAAGCGCGGCCGGCTGTCTGCCTGCCCGCTCCCAGACACCCAGCACTGCACGACGAGCTGGCGCGTGGGCCAGCAGATGCTTGTCTAGCGCCCGAACCCAGCTGCCGCAGGTGCTATGCATGCCGCTGCTGGGCCGTTGCCGCGACCCTCGCAGCACTCGGCCCATAATGACGCTCTGCACATGCCGCAGCCGCGGCTGGCCTGCCTGCCCACCTGCAGCTTGTCCAGGTACTGCGGCCGGGAGCCCGCCGGCACCGCGCCCGTGAGCTGCATCAGCCTGTCCGCCAGCGTGGACTTGCCGTGGTCGATGTGCGCGATGATGCAGAAGTTCCTGGCGGGGAGCGGGGCAGGCGGCGGGTTCAGGGTGAACTTCCCGATGCGGTGCCTGCTGTGGAGGAGCTTGGAGGCGGGCCAGGCCTGAGTGCTGATTGAAGATGTCAGTTCTAATTACTACGTGGTGCATGTATGCATGCCAGCTTGCTTCTGCTGCTGCTGCTGCTGCTGCTGCTGTCGCACCTGATGCACTCTGGCGGGAACATGTCCGGTGTGAAGCCGCCACGCACAAACCCTAGCTCTGGGTCCAGCTTGCTGCTGCTGCCACTGCTACTACTGCTGCTGCTCTTGCTGCTGCTGCTCCTGCTGGTACTGCTGCTGCTGCTGCCTCCACTGCTGCTGCTGGAACAGAGGTGCAGGTGCGAATGAAATGGCCCACAGCTTGACGCAATATTGGAGTGCACATGCAACAGCCTGCTTTGCAACTGTGCACTGCCTTGAAATTGTTTTTGACGAGGCAGAATTCCCAGCTGCTGCCACTGCTGCTGCTGCCACTGCTGCTGCTGCTGCTGCTGCTGCTGATGGGGGTGATACAGCGGGTCGCTGCTGCGCCTGCACGCGGCACCACCCTGCTGTCCTGCTGCAGTGCCGGCACCAGCGTTGCATGTGCCGCCACCTGATGCTGACGGTGCCAAGCAGGTGTCACCATGCCATAGATCTGCTTGCTGTGCTCCTGGCGTGCAGCTGTGCCTGCTGTTCTGAGTGGGCCCCACTGGTGTACTGCTGCTGCTGCTGCTGCTGCTGCTGCTGCTGCTGCTGCTGCTGCTGCTGCTGCTGCTGCTGCTGCTGCTGCTGCTGCTGCTGCTGCTAAAGAGGTTGCCTACGCTGCTGAGCACTGCCAGCCAGCCTATATGTGGCGTTTGATCACCGCATATACTAAACGTAGCATTGTTCAGTGGGCGCAGTGTCCGCACAGCAGCAGTTTGGCGCATAATTGATCATACCCTGACGTGCTGCTGCATGCCATCAATACGCACATGCATTCACGTGATGCCGTAGGTGGCAGATGCAGCTCTTAACTCTGTCCGATCATCGGACTCCGATGTCTCGCAGAAACAGTTGACAAATGAAGTGACACAGCAGGTGACCCTGTGCAAAGTCAGCAGCTTTTCCGTGTTTGTTTAGCTGATACACTGTGATGAATCAAAACCAATTGTATGCATACGACACTGCTGCGATTCGCCCTTGTATATGATGTGCAAATGAACTTCGTAGCATGTCGTTGTTTGCGATGCTCAAGCAATGAAACACATCAACAGCCTTACATTCCCCTTGTTGTTGCTTTCGATAGGTTTGATCGTCAGCGCAAGCACAGCAGGCCTTGGAGTGCAGGTGAGCCGGGACAACATCATCATCAACCAATTAGTAAGAGCGCAGCAGAATACCTGTTGGTGCGCAGCACTGATGCATGCCGTCCTTTGTGCGAGCTGCACCTGCTCATTTCGCAGCTGCTGCTACTACTTCTGCTGCTGCTGCTGCTGATTTTGTTGTGGTGACGCTGCTGTTGCCAGCAGGCACAAGCACAACAAGCAGCAGCTCCTGCATACACCAGCAGCCCAACCAGCACCTCTGGTTTACGCGTAACAATACCTCTCTGGGCGCAATCCCGCTCTAGTGACATCAGACTAGATTTCAGCACGGCAGACGCATCCACCCTGCAGCAGCATCAAGACCAGCCTGTCGCATTCCGTGGCCTGGCGTTGAATGTGACGCACAGGCAGGGCTACTACCACGGCAATGTGGCGGTTGCACGGCTGGGCTCGCAGTTTGTGCTGGCTGTGCGCAAGATCCAGTTCTACTTGACCCTGCGCAGCCAAGTGCCTGACTACCCACTGGATGAGGACCCCAGTGAGCGGGGTGCTGCGGCCAGGGCTGTGTCAAATCTGTCGGGGCTCTGCATCGACTTTTGTTGCTCGTCATGCAGTTGCTACAAGTTGGCTTGACCTGTAGGCTTTGTAGGGTACCTGACTACCCACTGGATCAGGACCCCAGTGAGCAGGGTGCTGTGGTTACCATTGTGTCAGCCTGTCAAACTCTCCGTCGGCCTTCATTAGTCAGTACGGAGTTGTTGCACTTGGCTGAACTTGTAAGCTTTGTGAAGGGCCTGACTAGCCCCTGTATGCGGGCCCCAGTGAGCGCTGCCTGCCCACTGCAATGGCTGCGGGGTGTTTCGCCTCGGGGCAGGGTTGAGTGTGCAGCCCCCGCCGTTGGTTCGATGAGCAGCAGCAGCAGCAGCAGGAGTTGGGCTGGTCAGCTCCCCTGCTGCCAGGGAGTAACCAACAGGATTAAACACCGGACTCAGCAGGCCACACCAGGGGATGCTGTCAGGCTGCTCAGGCCATGCTGTGGTGCAGCATTGCGTGCCCGCTGTGCGTGCTGTGTGGGCCACCCCTCTCTGTCTGCCTGTCCGGCGTGCCTGCAGGCAAGAAGTGGGTCAGCTGGTGGGTGAGCAGGGTCAGCCTGTGCACGGCGGACGCGGCCAGCCTGCAGCCGCTGGCCTGCAGCGACTACGACCCCCGCCCCTGGAGGGGCGGCGAGTGCATGTGGAGCACGGGGTTCGAGTCGCTGGGTGAGGCGCGTAATGCAGCAGCGGCCGCTGTGCGTGTTTGGGTTTCTGCGTGCAGTATTTGGAGGGTGGCTCTACTGGCATGCGGGTGTAGCAGCTCAGTAGGCGAGGCGCACAGGAGGAGTACCAGCCGTGGACCGCTTGCTGAGGTCCGAATGAGGAGCAGCGCATGCGGCCGTAACGTGTGACATGTTACACCTGTGTGGCCGATACGCCGCCGCAGTAGCTGGCGCCGGTCTCACGGGTGGACTGCTGCTGGCGATGCACACAATGCATGCCAAAGGACACTGCACGGCACCAGCATGCAAGCAAAGGAGTGTCACACAGCAATGCATGCGCGACGCGGTGTGCCCTGACTGGCACCCCACAAGCGTCGGCATGTCCTTGCGCGAACGGCCCGGGGCGGGGGGCTCCATGCCACCTGACCAATGCAATGACAGCGTAAAAGGCAAGGAGCGCAATGCGGCATGTAGCAGTGAATGGGACTTGTTGGATGAACCGGTGCATTAGTGCAGGCATGGCTCCCACCTGACATTCCAGATCTCACGAGATTTGATGATCATCAAATGACGGTTACTTTGGTGCATCATGCTTGCAGGGCCGGAGGATCCACGCCTGATCGTGTGGCCGGGCAAGGGCCTGTTTGTCATGATCACCTCCAAACCCTGGCCGCTGCGCCCTGGCAGCACTAAACCCTCCGACACGCGCTGTGCCGGACCCTGGGCGCAACAGCCGTGGCTGGCCCCGTTGTTAACATACCCACAGGGTGCGCGGTTCAGCGGTAGCAGCAGTACTAGCAGACCAAGTAGCATAGAGAGCAGCAGGAGCAGCGAGAGCAGCAGCAGCACCAGCAGCAGTGGGGATCCGTGGGTGACATCTGGCTTGATCAGGCTGCAGTACCTGCCGGAGCATGCCACACAAGTTGCTGGCAGCAGCAGCAGCAGCGGCGGCGGGGGCCCGTCAGGCTCCAGGCAGCACGGCCGCACCCATCACAGGCGCCCCAGCCTGCACAAGGAGAAGAACTGGAACCCCTTTGTGTACAACAACGAGCTGTACTTCTCGCAGGTGAGGACGGTGTGACGGGTCACATTATGGGTCGGCGCACTGCGGTGGAACGAGATGATGACGTGTGCTGCACACAAGCCGGGGCTGCTGCCCACGCCTGGCAGGCGGTACAGCACGCCTTGAGGTGTGGGCTAGGACAGCAAGCTGTGCTGCACTGCTTGAGCAGCAGCAGCAGCGCATTATCATCTGCTTCGCAGAGCAGCGACCTGTATGCAACAGACCAGCTACCTCCCAAGCGGTACCTGCGTTGCATGTTGAATGCACGACTCGTTGTAAGAGAACGTTGTGCTTGCTGTCTTGCTGTGTGTGTGCGGCGCCACCCTGGCATGCACCGTCGTGTGTGTGCACACGCGCAGAGCTTGGACCCCCACGTGGTCATCAAGCCAGGCCCCAACGGCACATGTGCCACGGCCCACCAGACCCCCAGCCCGCCGCTGCAGCGGCTGCCCGCCAGGCCGCGCGGCAACACGCAGGCGGTGCTGCTGCCGGCCGCCGTGAGCGGCGCGGACGCGGACGCGTACATTGGCATACTGCACACTGAGGTGCAGCGGCAGTACGCCAACTACTTCTACATGATGCAGGCGAGTCCCCAGCGCGATCTTCACACTCAGCCTGTGCGAGCGTTCCGTTTGTGACGCAGCAGAGGGCACTGTGCCGTGCGGTACTGTACCGTACACCTGGCTCCTGCATTCAGCTGGCTTGATATTGGTGGTGTTCCTGCGGGTGCACAGCAGCCGCTCTGCGTCGCGTTGCTGTCAGGGGCCACCCGGTGCAGTGTGAACCAGGGGCACACCGCGCTCGGGGCACATCCGCGATTCCAGCCCTGGCGCTGCCTCCCGCACCTTCCAGTTACTGCCCTGTCTTCCTGCTCGTTGTGCCTCGAAGGCTGAGCCGCCGTTCAGGATTACGGCCCTGTCAGCGCCCATCCCGCTGGTGTACGGCGGGCACCCGCGCATGACCGCCTGGCGCCACATCGCCTTCCCCATGTCGCTGCAGCTGATGGAGGAGAGCCAGCAGCTGATGGTCGGGTACGGCAGCGGGGACCAGGTGCCCCGCGTCAAGCTGATGGGCGTGGAGGCAGTGATGGCGCTGTTTGAGCAGGGCGCGGAGGCGCAGCGGCATGACGCAGCAGCAGCAGGAGCAGCAGGAGGAGAGCTGGACTGACGTCCGCGTAGTCAGTGCTGCCGGCAGTGGACTGAGCCGCGTGTACGAGAACAGCGCAGCGTGAGCCACTGCAGAACAGTGGAAGTGACATGTAACATCACCTGTAGGGGAGATGACGCGGCGCAAGCTTCAGTTGTTGCCAGGTCGTTGCGACAAGCGCGTCATTTGTTGCAACACCCCACATTGATGCCTTGGTATCTTGGGGTGCTGCACATGCCACCGCTGCTGCTTAAGTGCTGGTTGGTGTACGCCACGCGGATGAGCGTGTTGCGGCAGTATGTTCCTTCCTCAAAACTGGACTGTTGTGGTCTGGGCACATGTGAAGGTGTTTACAGGCAGCAAGGTATGCAAGATGCAGTAAAGCACATGTGATGTAATGATGTTTGGCCACCACCAAAGAAGATTGGATGCCTAGATGTCGACAGTCCAGATCAGTGCTGCAGCAGGCAGGATCGACTCGATCTCGGAGACGCACCTGGCAAAAATGAAGTAGGTAGTGCACGCAGCGACAAGAGGAAAGGGATTCGTAGCTAAAGCTGAATGGTGGTGGCAACGTCCACCGCCTCCCAGCAGCGCCTCTAAACTCCTGCCAAGCAGCTAACACAAACCTAAACCTTGAGTTGCCCCAAACAGTAGTGCCACTGTCAGATGATCCGACATGCATGTGCATGAATGATTTGTGAGCACATGCGAGGATGCATATCAACAAACATGAACAGGCAAGTAGTGCCTGTTGATGCTTATTGATGTGTAACGAGTATGTGATGAAAAATCAAAGATGTGCACCGCAAGAAACCACGGTCTCTGCGCAGCACCGTCATACACCGGTGTGACCTGCCGAGAGCCCCACGGTGGCAGCAGACTGTACATACAATGGTACACACAATTGCTGACTATACAACTAATGGACATACAATGGTACATACAATTGCTGCACCTCATGCTGCCCCACCCTGCCCGCTGGACTTGCCCATCACTGCCGCCAAGGTTTCTGCATGCTTGCAGCGTCACCGCACAGGCAAAGCTGGCAACCCTGCAGAGGAAGGCATTGTCAACGAGCTTTTGAAGTACGGAGGCAACACAGTTGCAGACATGCTGCTGCAGTACTGCAGCCTCGTGTGGCAGCTTGAGCAGGTACATCAGGTGCCGGGGACAGTCGACAGCATGCCTAAGAAGGGCGATCTGACAGACCCAGGCAGTTACCACGGCATCACCCTGCTCAGCGTGCTCTATAAGTTCTACACCAGCGTCCTCAATCAGCGCCTTATCAAGTTTGCAGAGGGCGAGCAGCAGGAGCAGCAGCAGCAGACACAAACACAGCAGCAGCAGCAGCAGCAGCAGCAGCAGCAGCAGCAGCAGCAGCAGCAGCAGCAAGGCCAGCATTCAGCACAACAGCAGCAGCAGCAGCAGCAGCCACGCGCAACTGCTGCTACAGCAGCAGCGGCGCCGCTGCTGCACGAGAGTCAGAACGGATTCCGCCCCAAGCGCAGTTGTGCTAACCATCAAAGCGTGCTCAGCGAGGTCCTTAATGGCAGGAAAGCTGAGGGAAAGGAGTCATATGTGTTGTTCGTTGACACCTTCAATGCATTCCCTACGGTCTGGCTTGATGGCTTGTTCCAGAAGCTGTGGGATAAGGGTGTGCGTGGCAAGGATGTTCCGTGTCTTGTACAACTTGTATCAGGGCGCGCAGCGTGTGGTGTCTCATGAGGGTTGCACCACGGATAGGTTCACCTGCGATCTTGGCCTGCATGAGGGTGATGTTATTTCGCCCACACTGTACCTGCTGTTCATCGACGGTTTGCTGCGAGACGTGCACGCAAAGCGCCCTGGCGTTACCCTCATGGGCCCTCGTGACGAACCTGCAGGCCAAGTTGTGGCAGCCATGCAGGCTGATGACTTTGTTGCTGTCTGCGGGTTCCTGTCTGAAGTTCAGGCTGTGGCTGCAACTGCTACAACTGCAGTTGCCAGTGGCGCTTCAAGCTCCACAGCTTGAAGTCTGCCGTCATGCATGTGCTGCCAGCAAGACAGACCAGCCAGCTGGCCGATTTGCGCATTGTTTGGAACAATGTCCCCGTGCCTGTTGTAGCGGAGTACTGCTATCTTGGCCTGTGGTTCAACAATACCTGTAGATGGACCACACATTGTGAGAAGATGCTGGCTAAGTGCAACGTGTGAAGGGTGGGCTCATGCCAATTTGGAAGAGCCGTAGCATCAGTGGGAGGTTAAACGCATACTAGTGCTGACGTGTGTCCGTCCCATTGTTGAATATGGCAGTGAGGTTTGGTTTCCGTCCACAGCTAGGCAACTGAAGCTGATTGACAAAGTGCAGACAGACATCATCAAATGCGCAATGCGCTGTGGCAAGGAGCACCCATGCTCTTCAGCTCTCTTGGCAGAATGGGGTGTGAAACCGTTGCATATGTGGCTTCATCAGAGGGCTTTGGAGTACTACTACAGGATTCAGCGTATGCAGGGGGGTCGGCTGCCAAATCAAGTGTTGACAGCTGAATGGAGGCGTCCTAGTGGTGCTGTGACGGTGACACCGTGGCACAAGTATGTGCAGAGCCTGCTGTGCAAATATGGTGTGAATGTTGTGACCGCGGAAGGCAGAGCCAGTGCGTGCCAGAGCCATGTCAACACGCAGGTCAGGACACTACATGCTGAAAGGATTGCATGTGAAACGTTGGAATACTCCACTTTGAGTCGGTATGTGGCTCATGTGCATCCCACTCATGTTGATGCTATGGGTTTCAGGAGGCCTAGGCCGTACTTGCGTTCAGTGCCAATACCACGTGGTATCGAATTGCGTTTGCGTGTTCGTATGGGTTGTCTGTGTGTACATGAGCGTACTAGTCATCATCATCATCATCATCATCATCATCATCATCATCATCATCATCATCATCATCATCATCATCATCATCATCATCATCATCATCATCATCATCATCATCATCATCATCATCATCATCATCATCATCATCATCATCATCATCATCATCATCATCATCATCATCATCATCATCATCATCATCATCATCATCATCATCATCATCATCATCATCATCATCATCATCATCATCATCATCATCATCATCATCATCATCATCATCATCATCATACCCATTTAAGCGTACTAGTCAGTTTAAGGGTCGCAGAGCTAACTCCACTTCAGGATGTCCTTGTTATGGTGCAGAAGTTGAGTCTTTGTCACACTTCATGTTTGATTGCCCTGCTACTTCTGCTCAGAGGGATAGTATGTTTGCCGAGATCAGATCTATGCCTGGTTGCGCTAAAAAGTTGCGCAGCGTTCTGTCCATGGTTGATTCGTCAATCAAGGTTTACGTTTTGTATTTGATGATATTTGGGGCAGTTCTGGAAGATGTCGAATGGTGTCACCGTGCATTGCTGCTTTTCTTGTCAAGTCTTGGGATGTGCGCAATGCATGCAAACATTCTGGAGCAGTGCTCCCTTCTCTTTCCGCCCCGGTGGGACGCGGGGCCGATGGCGCTGATGCTATGGCTTGAATGTGACTATGATGATGATGATGATGATGATGATGATCCACATATCTACCAAAATATTGAAAGCTCTTGAGCAGCAGATATGCTGCAACTGGCCAAGCTGCAAGCTGCTCCCGGACCAAAGCCTTAGGTGTGTTGGGTTGTAGCAAGAGCTGTGCTACATGCAATCTGCCAGGATGCTCACTGGCCACCCATGTAGGAGCATCCTTGATAATTTGCACCAGCCGAACACGGAATTGATGTTCATAGTACAGTAGATGCAGATTAGCTATATGTACCGCAGGTGCTATGCCCATCGGAATCCCACGGGTCTGCTGCCATATGCTGTCACCAAATCGAACATGAGAAGAGTTCAACAAAATGCTGATGAGATGTAATACATGCTGCTATTTAAACATGAAGAAGGCACCTTTAAATGCATCAACTCCAAGATGCGTAGTGTACAATCGATTGGTGGCAGCTGCAGTACGTGTAAGTGCATTCACATATCGGGCTGCTGCAGCCTGTCGGTTCACAAACCAACGTGGTGGATGCCCCTTCTCAAACACCTGTACAACAACATAAGTATTGGCTGGCAGCTGTAACTGCTCTCCCATGCGATTCCATGTAGCAAAAATCCACGACGTTAAGATGTTGAGCAAATCAGTTAAATCCAAATTGGGATACAGCTGATGGGATTGGGATACAGCTGATGGAATCCCAAGCTCTGAAACCATGACCAGCGTCAAACTCCTCAACACTCATGCCTGAGATGAGGAATGCCTTATATTGCAATATACAATTGTGCTATGCAGTCGTCAGCAGATTGCAGCACCGGGTTGTGCATGGCAAATGCACAGCCGCGTGTTTGCAAGTATGCGTTTAAACCATTCATTAATGCAACAGCAGAATCTAAAACAACACTGAGCAGACAAGCACACCAAACGCATATGAGGAACTAAGCTGCTGCGGTGACTTTTTGCCAAAAAGCAATTGCCACACTTATGTGCTTAGGCATGCATGCTGCAAATGGCAAACCTTCCTATTAACAAGCATTCCTATTAGTTGGTGCCACCGTACCACCATGCTGCACAACATCAGACCTGTGCTGCAAAATTTGTGCTTGGTTGCCAGGTCTGACTTGCTTAAGCACCTTATAACATACATGCTGAGATTGCTGAACATAAGGGACAGGTGAATGTAACAGCCTGCTCCGTAACAACTGCATTACAGCAGCAGGGGGGCAGCCAGGCATAGGTGTACACGAGTTGGTGCTGTTTAAATAATGTAATGTAATTTGTATGTAATGCTTAATGCACATCAGCCAGTATGCATTAGTTTTATCTGCTATGGTCAGAGCAAAATGCCGGCGTGTCTCGCGGGCCGCTTTCTGTGCGGGCCGTGCGGCGGCCCTCCCAGGTGCTTGTCGATGCACAGCAGCAATACTTGGTAACAAATCATCTGTCCAAGCAGTCAACGCCATGGAATGAGTGTGTGGTTTATACTGCATTGAAAAAGCAGCAGTAGCACCGGGGGGGTGCTAAACCATCTATCTCATTGCACAGCTCTTCATAATAAACTGCGCACTTCCAGTCTGCAACGCAAGTAATTTGAGACGGTGTGCATTTCTTGACCAACTGCTTCAAACACAACTCCAAGGCATGGTTTAAATGGGTCATATGATGGTGATGATGGTGATGATGATGATGATGATGATGATGATGATGATGATGATGATGATGATGATGATGATGATGATGATGATGATGATGATGATGATGATGATGATGATGATGATGATGATGATGATGATGATGATGATGATGATGATGATGATGATGATGATGATGATGATGATGATGATGATGATGATGATGATGATGATGATGATGATGATGATGATTGATGATGATGATGATGATGATGATGATGATGATGATGATGATGATGATGATGATGATGATGATTGATGATGATGATGATGATGATGATGATGATGATGATGATGATGACAACTCCAAGGCACTATGCAACTGCTGCTTGCATTGGTTCACAGCTTGCTGGGACCTGTGGCACCGAGTGGTTGCACGGCCCCCCAATGACTGGTTGTTTCTTGCTATGCAGGAGAACAGGGATTTTAGTTTGAGGGCCTACCCCAGTAGTGTTGAGCAGGGCAGGCAGAGGTCGCTGTGGTTTTGGCAGTTTCGGGCTTTTGTGCGTACGCTACATACCCATACGGGAACGTTAGCAGACATTCCTGACTCAATGGTTGGCTTGCATTGCCTTGATGCCTCTGATTTGAGCAATGTACAGAGTGCTTTCCAAGCATACTATTAGTAGTTGTTAGTAGTTGTAGTTGTTAGTAGTTGTACCAGCAGTGGCAGGACTTGCCAGCCAACCCCAGAGTGGCTGGATCTGATACTGTCATGCACTCTACATATGAGAACTGGTTTGCATGCTCCCCTTTTGATGAGCTTGAGTTGACAAAACCGTTGAGTTGGTGTCCAGATTATGTGCACAACACAGCTGGCTTAAATAAGATGCACCTGTCATCTTTGAAGCGTTTTCCTCTGGGTGCGCACGACTTGCGTGTGGCTACTAGTCGCTGGGAGAGGGCTGATAACTCTATGCTACCCAGGCAACAGCGCCTGTGCTCTCGGTGCGGTGCTGGCCAAGTTGAGGATGAGTTTCACTTTGTGTTTGAATGTGACGCATATCAGGTTGTTCGCGATTGCTTCTGGCGGCTGTTTGTTGATTTTGGAGGGTGGCAGAGCCCAGCTGTGAGCCCTCTTGGACGGTGTCTGGCTGACTTTATGCAGCAGAGGCAGAGTAGTGTTGCTGCCTTCATCTACTATTGTCTCCTGGTTAGAAATGATCCGGCTATGGCGCATGCTGTGCTCCCAAGTGACACTAGCGCCTCAGAGACAGAATCCTCAGAACTTGTTGAGGCCTCGGATTAGTTGTTTGGATTGGTACTCCTTGGCTGTTGTGGTACCCCATGAGCCTTGTTTGGCTCCTTAGTGGGTGGGCCTGTGGCCCTACTTTGGTATTTGGTATTTGGTGTTTGGCATTCATCTGCATCAACGGATTCCTGAACACCTGACGGTGGTCTGTAATTGGGACCCAAACGAAACAGAGAACAAAACAAGTCAAAATATGCAGGTGCTATCAAAGATTGTACTACTGCAGGATCTGCTGTACTAACATGTCCATCAAAATCTGGCCTTCTGAAAGGCTGTAACTCTGCGCATGTTTCACAGATGCACGGTACTTGCAGGATAGCTTACAAGCGCGCATCAGACATGTGTGCAATTGCTGCTGTATTGATGAATCTACTTCTGCTTTTCTGGTCATACTTGAAGTCACAAGGGGAATTGAATGTAAGGTAGTGGCAGCACATGTGCATACTCTTTGAAAATACGAGTGAAAGACAGTAGCTTAAACAGCAGATTGAACCACAAAGAAAGTATCGGTCTATTTTTATTGGTAGATGACCGATTTGGGCCTCTGTGCAACAACTCCTGCTCAATGCACCTTGACAATTTGACAATGTCAGATGGCGGTATGCTGAGACTCACAAGCTGCTCTAAGCAATCCGGCTGTAACAAAAATGAGAACATATGATGCAGCGAATGCTTACTAAATGACCTGAAGAACATGCCTGCTGACGCACCAGTCAACACGATACCAGGGTGCCTGGGTTGAGGTTGCATGCACGCACATGTCATGCATGCATGCGGGTGATTACGGTGTAGTCGGCCCTTGATTTAGTAATTTGCAAAGCCACGTACTTACTTCGTATCCAACCTCGTACTGTTCACACCCATGGCCGCGTGCGCAGTCGCGAAGGGTGCGTGCAGTGGCGAGTGCATGGCGTACGCTCTGACTGGCCGCAGCTTCAAAGGCTGGACTGTCAGCATACACCGTCATGTGTCGCAGGGCTGTATGTCGGGTCACAAGCAGCTCTAGATCAAGTGCAGGAGCTCAGCATTACGCATGTACTGGTGAGCAGCAGCTGTAGCAGCAACAAGCAGCGGTGGTGACAGTGGTTCACGTGTTCAATAAAGACTCCAAACACAGCCATACGGTCTCATCAAACCTCACAACGACCGCAGACAGCAGCTTGCGCCTCTTTCTTGACAGCCTGGCCTCATGCTGTCCTGTCAACAGGCTACACTGCTCAATGTCACCATGGCACTGCGCTCACGGCAGGCGTCATGCTGCACTGCTGCTGGAGGGTGATCTGTGGTTTTGTACTCGCACCTGCCATTGGCTGTACGTACGTTGCAGTGCTACCACATCCTATGCAGCATGGCAACATCTACACATAGCTGCATGAGACCCAGGGGCAGGGGAAGGGGGGTGCTGCATTGCTGAGTACGCTGAGTGGTCTGCGGATACAACAGCAAATGTTCCTTGCTTTTCTGCTGCTGCTGCTGCTGCCGCTGCTGCAGAGTGTGGTCAACTATGAGGTGGCCCCCCCTGAGGGCACCTGCCACTGGGCAGTGCAGCTGGAGGATGCCGAGGCAGCCAACCTGCTGGCAGAGCTGCCAGGTGAGCAAGCAGCAGACGCTGTGGCGGCAGCAGCAGCAGCAGCAGCAGCAGCAGAAGCAAGCAGGCGTTCATCGTATGGCTGTATCTGCAGCTGCAGCAGGCCCCTGTGTCGTGCTTTTCCGTACTGTGTGCGCTCAACCGGCGCCTGACGTGCACAAGCGACTCCTCCTGCTGTTTGCCCATGCCGCTCATCATTGCCATCAGCACCACTTGCCAGGGGGGCTCCATCTGCTGTAAACGTTGACATTGCTGCTGCTGTCGCTGCTGGGCATGGGCGTCTGCCTGCCTGCAGCTGCTGTCGCCTGGCTGGAGCGTGCACTGCGGCAGAAGGGCAGCAAGGTGCTGGTGCACTGCAATGCAGGTGGGGGGGAGGGGTTGTTGTTTGTCCAGCCTGATGTGTGACCAGCCTGTTGACAGCAGCGGCAGGGTGCATGCCGTGGGCGGTGCATTGTTGGTACATGTCCCTTCATTCATCAAAAGTTGCAACAGAGCTGCTCATGCTGTCTTTAGCGAGTGTGTGGCGGCACTCGCAAATCGCTTCAATCATCAGGGATGTGCAGTCACAGCGTGGTGACGCGGCGGACGCGTCGCACCGGCCGCAGGCACGTCCCGCAGCCCGTCGGTGGTGGCGGCAGCCATCATGAAGGCCAAGGGTTTAGCACTGGACGAGGCGCTTGCGGTGTTGCGGGCGCGGGCGCCGCACGCGTCCCCAAACCCTGGCTTCATGGCGCAGCTGGAGCTGTGGGGGGAGATGGGCTGCTGCGTTGACGAGGACCACCCGGTCTACAAGCAGTTCATGCTCGACCAGGTGATTGAACAGTCGTCAGAGCGTGGACCAATCGGCATGTTTGTCTGAACATGCGGCAGTGTAGCGGCGTTGGCGGCCGCCCTGCCCTCACAGCTGTCTGTGCTGCGCTGTCTTGTGTCCAAGGTTTGCTTGCCACTGGGAGGCGGAGTGTGGTGCGGTTGAGTTCGTTGCTGTCTTCCCCAGTCATGCTGCTGATGTGGTGTTCCGTGCCTGGCTGTAGTGCCCTCAGCGCATTGCGGTTGGCTGCGGGTCGCGCGCCAGTGGGGCAGCAGGGTGGGTCATGCCTTGCAGCGCCGGGCGTGCTGCTGGTGTCCAGTGCTGCCGGTGGCACGCCTGTGGGAGGTGGGGGCCTGTGTCGACCCCCTTCCCCCCTCCCTCCCTCCCTTGGAAGCATAAACTGTTTGCAGCTTGCTGTGGTTGTATTTCACAGTGCTGGTCCCTGCTGCTGCTGCGCTGCGCTGCAGGTTGCTCGCCAGTGGGAGGAGGAGGGCTACGTGGACCCCGCCAGCTTTGCGGAGCTGCTGCAGGACGAGGCGCAGCTGGTACGGGTGAGCCGCGAGCGCCGCTGCTGCCATGTGTGCCGCACATGCCTGCTGCCGCAGCTCACCTCGGCTGACCGTGCAGGCGACTAGCCAAGATGTATCTATGCAGTTGCGTACGCAGTTCTTTCAGGGTCATGCAACTTTCGTGGTGCTCTGTCTGTCGTGTTGCAGCTGGTGCGCTACCGCTGCCGCAAATGCCGCCAGCTGCTGGCCACCGAACGCAACGTCATTCCGACAGCGGGCGTGGGTCGGCGCACCTTCCGCCGCCAGCGCTACAGCCAGCTCCAGCAGCAGGAGGAGCAGGCCGTTCCAGATGCAGCAGAGCAGCAGGGTTCAGTCGGCGGCCTTGAGCAGGGTTCAGTGTTCACTGAGCCACTGGCGTGGATGTGTGGTCAGGTGGTGGGGCCTGTGCAGGGCAAGCTGTACTGCCCCAACTGCCAAGCACGCCTGGGCTCCTTCAACTGGGCGGGTGAGGGCATGGCAGGGTTTTGTGGTTTGGTTATATATCTGGCCTGTTTTTCTCCCCGTCACACGCCAACTGAGGTGTTTTTGAGCCCGCCCAAACATGTTGAGCATGCCACGTTCACAATGTGCCAGTGATTTGCAGCGCGTTGATTCCGCCTGTTCAATGCGTCCTGGCACCGTGCAGGCATCAGCAACAGCGCGGGCTCCTGGATGGTCCCCGGCTTCCAGCTGCACTCCTCCCGCCTGGACCAGCTGTGCCCTAAACCGCCTGCCGCCCTGGCAGGCATGCGCTTCCCTGCTGCACTGGCTGCACACAAGCAACACGCAGGGCAGCAGCAGCAGCATCCTGGGCCGGCAGGTGTGGGGTTGGGTGATGGGCAGCCGCCGCCGCAGCAGCAGCAGCAGCAGCAAGTGGACTTCCTGCTTGATCTGCCGGAGCAAAACACGCCGCCGCCGCCGCCGCCGCAGCAGCAGCAGCAGCAGCAGGATGGCTGTTGTGATCAGCCGGGGCGCTGCCAACCTGCAGGCAGCTGCTGCGAGCAACAACAAACAGTGGACGGCCTGCAGCAGCTCACCCTGCAGCAGCAGCAGCAGCAGCAGCCGTGGTTCCGCTTCCTGGTGCTCGACTGTGACGGCGTGCTGGTGGACACCGAAGCCGCCTCCTGCGAGTCGCTGCGGCGCGCCGTCCTGCAGGTGACAGGTGAGCAGCAGCAGCAGCAGCAGCAGCAGCGGGATGAGCATGCATGGCAGGGAGGCTTGCTGTGGGCCTCTGGTGTCTGGCCACGGTGGCGCCACTGTGGTGCTGACTTCGTTGGCGCCATGCCGTGCCTTCCGTGCTCCTGCGCTGCTGTGCGGGGCCCTGGTGATGTGCCACACCACATTGTAAGAGGCGCGCCTGCTGCTGGCACGGGTGCAGCATCGATGCATGCAGCGCTGCCGCGAATTGTCAGCTGAGACGCGGACAAGAAGAGACGCGCCTCTCCGGCGCTCCGCGCTGCGTCACCTCGGGGCTCTCAGCACACGGCTGCCATGGCGTGGACGTTATGTTGGGTGCGGCGAGCTGCCTGCTGCTGCTGCTGCTGCTGCTGTGTATGTACTGCTGCAGGTGTCGACATCCCCCATGTGTTCCCGTCAGACTTTACGGCTGTGTTTGGCATGGACGTGCGCGGCTGCATAGAGCACTACAAACAGAGCCTAGGCAGGTGCGCGGGGTGCGTAGGGGCGGGCGTAGCTGCTGCTGTGCATGCACAACCGGCTCTCCACCACGTGCCAGGGTGGCACATATGGATTTGTAATGGGAGGAGCTGCTGTGGCGTGAAGAGTGTAGCTGCACAGCGGACGCAGCCTGTCATGCCGAACATTGGCAGATGCATAGTGGTTCTTGCATCGTCTCCAGTCCGAAGACTGAGGTTGTATTGTGCTGCTGCCGCTGCTGCTTACCTGTCTCCTGCAGGGATGACTGGCAGGATGTGCCAGCTATTGCAGCAGCAGTGGCGGAGGCGAAGGAAGGACACTACCAGCAGTTGACGGCAGCAGGCATCACAGCACTGCCAGGTCAGCAGCAGCATGATCATCGTTGTGATGTCACTAGGGCCGCACCACGCTCGCTCGCCCTGGCTGCTACTTGCGTGTCAGCGGGCGAAGCGCATGCAAGCGCTGCCACGACATCACTGGCTGCTCGTTGCTGTGTCTGGTGTGCAAGGCGTTGCACCAAGGTCCACCAGCACAGCTCGTTGCCATAAGGAGTTTGCCTGACTGTCTTATTTTGCTTCCAGCTCTCGCGTGTGCCGCCGCAAACACGTCCAATGCAGGCGCGGCAGCGCTGATTCAGTCAGCCAAGCAGCTCGGGCTGCCAGTTGGCGTCGCATCCTCTGGGCCCCCTCCAAGATCCAGCACAACCTGTCATCTTCAGGGCTGATTACGCTGCTGCCAAACCAGGAGTTCATAGTCAGTGCGGCGGAGGTTCCCGCTGGGAAGCCGGCGCCTGATGTGTACCTGGAGGTTTTGCGGAGGATGGGGTGCGAAGACGCGTCACGCGCGCTGGTGGTGGAGGATGCTGTGCATGGCCTGGTGGCTGCCACAGCCGCAGGTGCGCGTGTGTCACACTGATGCGCCTGCTGCTGCTGCTGCTGCTGCTGCTGCTGCTGCTTTCTACCGCTGCTGTAATCTTACGGAGTCAGGCAACATGGCGATGTGTGATGGCGCACTCGTGGCGGAGGATGCATTGTATAGCACCCTGCTTGTCAAGGTGCACACCTGACAGGCTTCGCACCACTGCTGGCAGGCCACCTTACTGAGCCAGCAGCATCATCGTATGCAGCAGACTCCTGCCTGATCTCCTGCGCCACCGTTACGCCACTGTACAGCGCTGTGTTGCTGCCTGCTGCCGCAGGCACATTTGCTGTTGGTGTCACCAACTCGCTGCCTGCTGAGGTGCTGAGTCAGCATGCTGACTTGGTGGTGGCAACCCTGGAACAGCTGGACCTGGCAAGCATGAGGGGGCAGCAGCAGCAGTAGCAGCAGCAGCAGCAGCAGCAGCAGCAGCAGCAGCAGCAGCAGTAGCAGCAGCTGCATTGGCAGCAATCAGCAGTGTGTGTGGCAGCAGCTGTAGCAGCAGCACTGCCACTAGTCGGTGAGTTTACATATCTTGGTGTTATGGTCAGTAACGCTGTGCACAATGACAGGCCGGGTTACAAATCTGGTGTGCTACAGCTGGGCTGAGCTGATATGGTTCTTGCAGGCCTGCCAGCCGAGGTCAGTTCAGTCACCAGCGCCCAGGTGCCACTAGGGCGCGGGGCGATGGCGTTGATGCTATGGCTTGAATGGGTAGATGATGGTGATGATAGCGCCCAGGTCACTTTTGCTCAAGGCTGTGCCGGCGTCATGCATAGAGTCTTGGCCCTTGAATGGCAGTGTCAACATGGCACTACAGGTCATGCTGTCACCCTTCGTTACAATGCGTTTTAGCTTTCATCACATGCCTATGCAGCCATGCCCCAGACTAGCAACGCAGGGCTGGCCCACCTGCACCCAGCAGTTACACTGCCAGTTATCTGCCGCATTGATCCCGCTTGAGGCCAGCACGTGAGATCCGAAAATGAAGAAGCCTCAGGCAGTCGATCTGCTTGATTCACACTATGCCGGTGGTGTCACTCGAAGGTGTGCGTCAACAACCCTTACTGGTTACTGACCACTTGTGCATATATTCACCTGATCGCCCAACCTAGCATACCGTGCAAAACACTCGTTAATTGGTCCGATACTTCAAGAAAGCACTTCAGTAACCCGAGAAGCACGCAGGTGTGGGGAGGTCGTCAGCAGGAGTGCTCACTCTGGCATGCAGAGCGGCAATGTTGTGATGTCTGTATCAACTCTGTTTACATTCACACATGTTCTGCATCCTACGGTTCTCCGACCAGCTGCTCAAGCCTTGAGCCTCAAGGACGGACTGTTCTAGTTGTTGCTGCAGCTGTTCTCGTGTCGTACTACCATTGTTTAAGGTTCTGTGCTTGGTTTCATCTTTGCTGGTACTCGGACGAGTGCACGTACTGACTTTGCTGTATCTGCCCTCGCTGCTGTCACAGCCACTCGTCGTCACAACAGGTGACCGTACAGCAATGGTCCGCCCAGCTCTCACCCTGCTGCTGGTGGCAGCATGTGCCGCAAGTGCCACGGCGATCCCGACCTTTTGGGCTGCCAGGGCGCCCAACTGTGTGGCTCTGCCCCAACAAGGATATGCACGTCACAAGGCACCTGTGGATGATAAGTGAGTGCACAGATGCAACATCACGTGGGTTGGCCATGGTACTCAGCGCCGAGGCCTGCTGCGCGCTGAGCTCTCAGGCCAGGCCAGCGCCCAGCAGCAGCAGGTTGTCTGCCCACTGGGCAGTGCTGTGACAGCGTGCAGGCATGTGCCTGGGTGAAAAGCAAGAATCTGCCATTCACTTTTACAGGCCTCCGTGGATTTTGAATTGATGTGAGTTGAAATGTGGTAAAAGTGTAAGACTGCGTTGCAGTGCAGGCCTGGTAAGGAGCAGGTCCTGCACAGTAGCTCGAAGCATGTTTTGACTGACAGAACACTTGAGCTAGCACATCTGGGCACTGCAGTGCAACTGTGGGTAAGCCATGCTGCGGCAGTTTACCAGCTGCAAGGGCCAGGGTATCAAAGGCATTGATTGTTGCAGCTTGACCATACTTTGCTGGTAAAACTCCTTCATTTCATTTGAGGACTTGCCAATCCCAGCTGACGTGATTTGACGACACAGATAACCATTGTCACATCATATACCTCTAAGCATTGGATGAATTGGAGGCTACGGCAACCAGGTTATATTAAGGTGTATCAAATGCAAGTTTAGTGACGAGCCATGCCCACTTGAAAATGAAAACAAAGACAGTTGTAACGGCTCACCCCTGGTCATGTGCCGCGCCTGAGTTTAGACCTTTCATGTGGTCATTGGGGGACAGTCTGCACTGCTGCACATGTGGTTTACCTCTGCTGCTGCTGCTGCTGCTGCTGCCGCTGCCTCCTGCTGCATCTGTTGCCATGACCTTGCAGGAAGAGCACCATCAGCCTCTTCCCAGCCGGCACCATCACCGCCAGCTCAAAGCCCCTGACCAAGGTCTGCCGCCGGCAAGACAATATGCTGTGCGGGTGAAGTTCCCTGGCAGCGAGACGCGCCTGGCCTACCTCACTGCAAGCCCAGTCGGCGGCGCATCCGCACGCATTGCCACCAACAACGCATCCAACAGCAAGTGCGCCAACGCTCTGGCATTTGCTCCTCCTACTGGCTTCACGCCTTCCAACAGCTTCAGCA
>JACERP010001045.1:0-29467 GCA_014080715.1 Scenedesmus sp. NREL 46B-D3 | reverse complement strand
TGCTACATAGCAGTGGCTGGCTCTGAACGGTTCAAGGAGAAGAGCCTGCTGCAGTTACGTGTTTTTAACAGCTTACTGTATACAGCAACATCACTACAGGTGGGTTGCTGCAGTGCTGAGCTAAATGAGCTGGATCCCTGCGTGGCGTGGCTGCACTGTTGGGCAACACAGCAGTCGTCTTCAGGGGATTTGGCCTTTGTTGCCGGCAGCACTCTGGAGACAAACTACTGCCAGTGCACGTTGCTAGTTGTTTTGGTGTGGCGTATTGTGCTGCGGCAGGCAGCAAATTACATGCTGGTTGCTACAGTAGCAAAGCAGCTGTTGCGGTTCCGCATGCCTGCCATGTGGTACTGCGTTCCTTTGAACTAGGCTAGCTGTCTTTTACTAACCCCGCCGTGGCTGTCGCCGCTGCTGCTGAATGCAGGTTACATGCTGATGCTGGCTGTCATGTCCTTCAACGTAGGCTACTTGTTGTCGGTGGTGGCAGGCATGGGTCTGGGCCACTTTCTGTTCTTCAACAAGCCTTGGCACCTGGAATGGCGCGTGTGGATGCCTGCTGTGAAACAGCTGTTGGCATATCATAGCGGCGGGCGTGACAACACAATTAACAAAAAGTGACGCTGTGTAGTATGGTGGGGGTTGGTCAGCAGCTGTGAGATCAAGACCGGTCCTGCCACTGGTAACAGGCTGATTCAATGCATACTTCTGCGTAATGTGGGGCAACACACCTTTGCCAGCTTGTGTAATTGTGTGAGCTGGCAAGACAAGCTGCTCAGCAGCACTGTCCATAAATCTTGTGCCTCTGTCATAGACGGTCTGGCATCAGCTCTTCTAGTGTTGAAGTCGTTGAATCAGCCTGAGAGTTATTAGTTCTTGTGGTGGACTGAAGGCCTCTCTGTTCGGTAGCATACCCTGGGCCTGTGCATAGACCACATGGCCGACCTAGTGGGTACACAAGACAAGCGCAAGCACGCAACCTCCGTTGTAGTGGAGTTCCGAGTACTGCGGACTATTACAACCTGCTTTCACGGTCACAACCTGCTTTCACGGTGCTGTTCCATGGTGACCACGTCACGGTGTAAACTGCTTACACTGTGCCACTGTCACATGTGAGAGACACGGCACTAGCATGCAGTACACCGGTGTATGTCACATATGCAAATGTGCGCAAAGCCAAATGAGCGCCACACCAAACAGCCAGTGGCTGCACAACTTGTGCGGTTTGTGCTGCAGCACGTGCTGCGTGCACACTAGAGGGCTGGACTTGCTGCGCTCAGCACCAAACGCCTGCCGGTATGCCTCTCACAAACACGCATTCCCACCCACACCAAGACTCCTCAATGCTCCATTGAACCTTAAAACATTGGATGATTAAAATTACTGACGGCATGCACAGTTTCACATGCCTGCTCATTCGTGAACAGCACTTGACTTGGTCTGGCAGAAGCTACAGTCCGTTCCTGCGACAGTGCCATCAGTTGATTGGCAACACATTGCAGCAGTCTCGATGGCGCTATACATGTCCTCACAGCCGACCCGACTTCTGCTTCCGCTGCTCTTTCTAAAATGCACTGCCGCTGCCATCAGCAGCCCAAACTGCACCGCTGCTTAAGTAGCAGCACGGCTGCTGCTTAGCCTGCTGTGGCAGCTGCCTATGTCTGCCTCCGCCTGCCCCGCCTGCCTGCCTAGGGCTTGAAGGGGGCAAACACGACTGCAGAGTTGTGACCGCCAAAGCCGAAGGAGTTGGAAACACCGGCAGTGATCTGCATGCATGCAAAGCAGGAACAGCAGAGCGCAAGCAGCAGCCATGAACAACGTGAGCAGACAAACACGCAAGCGCCTCTCCAGTGTTTGCAACACATCAGCCCTGTGCAAGGGCCCAGTGCACGTGCGTGCATTGCATGCAAGCATGCATTGATGTGCAACAGCGCAGCTCACCAGGCTCCACACACTGATTGCGCTGTGTGCATGCTGGTACGTTCCCCCTGTCCTATTCATGCGTCAACCTGGTGCGCTACGAAGCCCCTGCTGCCCTGCACATTGAACTGGGGGTGACTGGGCGAGTGTATGATGTGACCACCGACTGTGTAATGCATGCTGCTGTGCTGGTCCAACAGGCCATTGACTTGCCTACACAGTCGGTGGTCACAGCATGCACTCGCCCAGTCACCCCTAAAGCAAGGCAACCCAACCCCAAACAACGGCAGGCCCGCCGCACCAACGCCCTGCACACGCAACCCAACAGGTTCACGCACCGCGTGCTGCTTCTTCTCTCCTGGCACTGTGTCGATGCCTGCCACCTCCTCCACAAGGTTGCACTGGTTCAGTGTGGGGTGCACCCAGCCGGTGGTGATGGCCTTGACCACTGCCACCGCCTCGATGCCTGCTGCCGCGCCCAGGCAGTGCCCGATCATGGACTTGGTGGCGTTCATCTTGATGGCGCTGGTGTCGCTGAACACCTTCTTGATGGCCTTCACCTCGGCAATGTCTCCCACCAGCGTGCTGCACAAGAGGGCAGCAGCAGCAGCGCACAATGACAGCAGACGCATGACAGGTCAGCCCAACGTCCGCACCTCTGGTGTTACCAAATACCAAATACCAAAGTAGGGCCACAGGCCCACCCACTAACAAGCCAAACAAGGCTCATGGGGTTACAAGCACGATGCTGCTGCAAGCAAGGCAGGTGGCACAACAGCGTGGAACATGCAAAGGTGTGCGACCGTGGCCTGCACCTGTCAGACGCCAACACAGCACAGGTGTCCTGTAACATCGTGGACGCCAAGCACAGCACAACACCGCGGACCAGCAACCCGTGCTCACCTTGTTGCGTGGGCGTTGATGTAGTTGACCTGCTCCTTCTCGATGCCCGCGTCCTTCAGGGCCAAGCTGATGCAGGTGGACACCCCAGGCCGTCGGCACGCGGGTCGGTCATGTGGTGCGCGTCACAGGTGACAGCGCCGCCCATGTACTCTGCGCAGAGCAGACGCACGGGCAGCAAGCGGCCAAGCACATGACGGGCAACCACGCTGTGGACGCGCTGCAACAAAGCAAGCCAAGGCCCTGCATGGCTGAGCAACTGCAAGTGATGCGCACCACTGTGCTGCCAAGCGCGCACGCGCTGTGTGTGGAGACTTAGGCAGTTGATGTGGTGCTGCTGCTCCTGCTGCTGCTGCTGCTGCTGCTGCAAAATCTGTGGTCCACGCAGCGTGTGAGTGACAGCAACAGTGTTGCAACCCGAGTGCTGCATAATCTGCGCTGCTGTGGCTGCTGCGACTGAGCCTCACAGCCTAAGCGCAGCCAGTGGGTGGGCCCCACCTGCGATGATGTTGGCGCCGCGTTTCTGCGCGTGCTCCAGCGACTCGAATACAAACACGCCAGCTCCCTCACCATGACAAAGCCATCACGGTCCACATCCCACGGCCTGAACAGGGGGACAGCAGCAGCAGCAACGATGACGGCCTGGGTCAGCTGCAAGCATGTGCAGAGCCAAATACAGCAGCCCACCATACTGCTGCTGCAGCCTGACCATTTTTGGGGTCACCCGCGCCGCACAGGCGAAGCGCAATCATATGACTACAAGCACGTCGTTTGACTTGGCCCGCATAAAATAATAGTAAAAACCACAACAAGGCCGCCAAGCCACCCAACCTACTGCCAGCAGTGGCCAGCACTTGTTGCCCGCCCACTGCGGAGGGCATGCTGCATGACAGCCTCTCTCAGAAGGCCTGTCGAGCGCAACACTCAACCCCCTGAACCCAGTCCCAAACCTAATCATGAACCCTATACCCATGTCGGACGGCTGGCTCTCACCTGGAGCCTTCGCTGGCTCGTCGTTGCGTGTGCTGAGTGCGCGGCATGCCACAAAGCCGCCCAGCCCCACCGGGATGATTGGCGCCTCGCTGCCGCCCACCACCATGACATCCGCCTCCCCATTGCGGATGTGATTTGCTGCTGACACGAATGCGTAGTTTGCTGTGGCGCAGGCTGTGCTGATGGAGTAGTTGGGGCCCATGAACCCGGTGTCGATCGCCAGCAGGGCGCCGCCCATGTTTGTGATGGCGTACGGGATGAAGAAGGGGCTGATCTTCTTGAAGCCCTTCTCGACCAGGTTCTTGACGCCTGCAGAAGCATGGTTATCAGTGTGTGGCAACGCACAAGTGCGACAGTTCACAAAGAATGGCAGGCATGGCTGTGTGGTGGTCATGTGCAGGAGTGCATTCGCAATGGCAGCCATAGCTGACACCATGCTCAGCAATGTGTGTGAATGCACGTTGAAGTGGCTGAGCCTGATTCCGCGGAAATGAGGTGTGCCTTGAACCACTTGTTCGCATGAGCATACCAACAGGACTACGGTACAATACATTAGGCAACTGCTGGGCACATACTCACATGCATACGTGAAAGCAAACAAATGCTTCTATTAACCCTTTCATTACCAGCAATACTGACAAATTGCTCAGTAAACCATCCACTTTGCAATCGCATATTTGCATACATCATCCAAATAAGTCAGCGGCGGGCTCCCTGGAAAGCCCGGGATTTGCCCTGTCGGGCGCGCCCGCCATTATTGTGATCAGCCAACGAGTGGCTAAGATCCAGCCAACTAGAAAACACGTACCAAGTCCTTGATCAAGGACCCTGGTAATGAAAGGGTTAAGCTAGACTGTGCCTGCATTGATGGCTGCGTGGACTCACCGTCCTGGAACACTGACAGGCCGCCCATGCCGCTGCCCACCAGCACACCACAGCGCGTTAGGTCCAGCTGGCTGAATGCGCTGGAGTTGGCCTCCTTGTCCAGGCCTGCCATAGCCAGCGCCTTCTTGCCTGACACCATGGTGTACTTGAGGCAGTCATCGTAGCGACGTGCGCTCTTCTTGTCGATCAGGCTGGCATGGTTTAGATGTTTGGCGTTTGCGCAGTTGGCGGTGCAGGTGCATGACACGCAGGCAAAAAGGGTCAGCAGGTGAGCTTGTCATGATGTTTCAATTATCAGTGTTAGGTCGCGAGATGTAAGGATGTGGAAGATGTGACTGGAGGGATGTGGCTGAGCAATTCATACTCATGTATTCCATTGCAAATGTGAGATGTCAGTCCTGTGCTTGCATTGGCAGCATCCACGGCTGGGTGGGTGACTCAATCCGTGGAACCACCCGATGCACCGCCATGTGATACGATTGACGTAGTCACACGTAACTGCCTCACTGCTGTTGACCGCCCTACTATATGCACCACCACATCGGCTCCCGCACATGCTGCCAGCTGCTGCTGCTGCTCGCCCTCCTGAGGCAGTGCTGCGCATGAAACTTGATAGCGTGCATGTGTAGAGCCTGCTTGTTGTTGCAGTGTGTCTGTCGCAGCCGCAAGCAGTTTTGCGCCCGTACCAGGTAGGGTTGCAAGCACCTATAACACCCGGCTCATTGCATGTGCAACTGCAGCTTAGTTGCCCACCGCTGCTGCCAACGCCAACAACAGAACACTGTACTTGCAGATGCAGCTTGCTGCACTGCCTGCTGCTCACCCCTCGTCATCAAAGTTCTTGATCTGTGCAGCAAAGCGGGTGGGAAATTCTGAGGCATCGAAGCGGTCGATGGCCTGCACACCGCTCTCGCCCGCAAGCAGCCTGCACAGCAGCAGCGACAGCAGCGACATGTGTTCAATGAACATCTGCCCCATCAGGCCAGCAGCAGCTGCTGCTCTTGCTGCATGCTTTTGCGCATGCTGCATGCTGTGGCAGCCAGGGCAGGTTCCCAGGCTGTAAAGTATGCAAAGGTAGATTGCTTTGCCCAATGTGCCTGCTATAACGCCAGGGCAGTTGCCCTACCTGTCATAGAAGGTGTCTGGGTCGTTTCCAAACACACTGCACAGGCCAATGCCAGTGATCACCACGCGCTTGGATGGATCACGCACGGCAGATGCTCTACAAGTGACAGCACCTACAAGCACACAAAGTGTCGCAGGTCCACGCGTTGGCCGGCAGCACTTAGTTCGAACAGGCGTTACATCAGGCAATTCGGAGGCGTGTGTGCAGCAACTGCCGGTCGCGATGCTATAACTTGAGCACACACCTGTACGTGAGCGAATGACTGCCCTAGATGACGAGAACGCACGCCTGCTGTTCAGAGTCTGCATCTTCGCAAGCGCTCCCAGAGTGCAGCACGCGGCAAACTAAAGGGACATGTATAGGTCCCACTAATACGCTGGAAAGATGATGCGATCGGCAGGGTCGGCACCAAATTATACTCGAGGGACATGTCGAGGGTTGTCTTTGTCACCTGGGTAGGGTTGAGGGCGCTGGCATGTGTGGACAGCTACTACTATCATGAGCGTGAAGGTTAGCAACAGTATGATTTTGTCAATTCACCAACTTATTCAGTTCGAACAACAGCAGTGCAAACTGACTGATGCTCAACAGCTGCAGCAGCTGGCCAGGCTGAGCTGTCTCTCCGGCGATGGCACAAGGACAGCACTGTCAACAACTAATGATAAGGATTGCAAGAAAACATGTGACAACCAATGCTGCAGACACAAGGTCCGTGAATCAAGTGCACAACGCCTTGCTGGCCGTCCTGCACAACGCCAATACATCAGGTCAGAACAACCTGGACAACATCTGCTCACATCAGGCACTAGTGTCTGTCATGGTTCTGTGCACCATGCAGTGTGCGGGTGCAGCACAACTCTGCCTGCCGTGGCTGCAGGATGGGCGCTCCTGCACATACTGTTCGCCACATCATCCACAACATGCCATTTTCTCAGTGCCGCAGCCTCTGCTCTTGACTGTCAGCTATGACCACCAGTCGATCCCCTTCATCCAGCACAAACTCTTCGTCAGTGAGCGGAGCAAGCAGCATGCTGCCGCTAGCTCGCCTGTAGCCCAACGCCGTGCTGTTGCGCCGCCGCGCTGCCTTTGCGATTTGGCTGAACGAGACGCTGCTGCTGATCTGCAGCCCCAGTACTGAAGGTGGCCACATGTAGAGGCCTTTGCCTGAGGCCTGCAGCAGCAGCTCGTCCATGACGAGTGCCGTGACAGGGTCCTGGGCCACCTGCGCGTTGGGAGCCACGTGTCAGACATGTGGAAAGCAGCCAGGGCATCAGCCAGCGCAGTGTGCAACGCCCCCTGCACGCATGGCCTCTGCTTGCATGCAGGACTGTGCTGCTTGCGAAGCACCGCGGGACATGTCTGCCTGCAGTGATGTACTACTGACGCTGTCCTGCAAGGTCAAAGGCAACATCCAATTCCTCTGTCATCGGCCCTTTACTGTACGCCACCCTTCTGGCTCACCTGCAGCAGCATTGCCGCTGCATACTCGTCGAGCACCATGATCTCATAGCTGAAGTTGCGCACCAGCATGCTGCCCAGGAACACCTGCACTGCACGGCGCACGCTGTAGCTGCTGAGCACAGCAACAACGTGCAGCCGTATGCTGCTGTCATGCAGCCTGCTGCTACTCTCTGCTGCGCTGCTGTGTGTGCTGCCATTGCTTGCAGAGTTTGGCTGCTGCTGCCCTGCTTTCTTCCTCCGTGGGCTGACCGACTGCTGCTGCTGCTGGAGTTTGTCGCTGTGCTCAGATATGCCTGCTGACACAGACACCTGCGATGCTGTCAGCTGCAACGCCTGCTGTAACGTCAGGAGCGCAGCCACGGCCATTGCGTCGCCCTCACACGTGCATGACAAGCCGCCGCCTGCCATGCGGCACGTGTGGTGGCTGTGCACAGGCGCCAGCGCGCCGCCGATAATGACCGCGTCGGCATCTGCAATGCCAGCGGCTGTCAGGGCGCTCACGCTGCACGGCTCTGGCACATGCATGTGCCGCAGCGTGACGCGTGGCTGCTGCTCCTGCTGCTGCTCTTGGTCATGGTGCTGTTCTTGCTCCTCAAGCTGCGGGTCATGGTGCTGCTGCTGCCTCAGTGGCGACAGCGGTTGGCTGCTGAGCGCTGCTGTCCCAACGCTACTCACAGACGCTGCTGCTGCGCCCGCCATCGCTGTCATGATGCCTGCATGCCTGGCACTCCCCGTCTGCTGCTGTGTACTGCTGTGCAGAAAAGTGAAACAGCTGCCCTCGGGCGCTGTTTCCTGCAAGCTACTCAGCAGCTGATCCACTGCCGCTTCAGGCCACCCTAGCACTATGACCTTGATTGTACGCGGCCTCAGGTACCGAGGTGTGCTGTCCGAGTCAAGGCAGGTCAAGCTGCTGACCGAGTTGTTGCTAGGCACCATATGGAGGTTGTTGGAAGCCATGCTGTTGGCTCTGCTGAAGGAGCGGCCCAAGTACCGCCAGCGGCTGCTGCTGCTGCTGCTGGTGGTGGTACTGCCTGCGGCGGCTGTGGGGTGCAAAGTGGCTGCAAGCACACAAATAATACATTCCCGGTGATGCACTGAACACAGTGAGCACATGTGCACATGGCACAGCTGTAGTGACTAAGACTGAAGGTTGATGGATCTAGTGGTTGCCCAACGAGCCTGTCATTGGCTAAAAAAACGGGCATTGTTCCCGTCGTGTAACATTTGAACTGTGTGTGACTGCCAGTGTGCTGTGTCAAGCGCATGCTCAGCACTTGATGAAACTGCTGCTAGCATTTGCTGCGAAAACGGCCACAGCAGTGCAGTGGAACACAGGCAACACATGACAACCTGCCGAAGCAGTACAGGCGATGCAAGCTGTAGCAGCACAGCCAGCTACACCAACGACGCCCTGAGCCGCCAACAATACAACCAACAAACCACCCACCTTGCCGAGTGAAGCCCAGCAGTCGGTCTCCTGCAGCCAGCCGCATCTCATCCGGCGGGTTCAGCACCAGCTCCCCGTCAGCAGCAACGAGCACCCCCAGCACCACGGCGTGCGCAAACACCTGCCGGGCCTGCCTGAACCTGCTGCCTTCAAGCTGTGCGGCGGCTGCCGCGTCACACCAGCAGAGCTGCGCCGCGTCCGCGCCCGCCCGCACAATCTCGCGGAAGGCTTGCCCGACGCCAGGCTGCACTGCTGTCTGCGCTACCAGCCTGCATGGAAAGCAGCAGCAACAGGCGCCGCCAAGTCGGCTCTTGTGTGCAGTGCCAAAAGGAGGGACAGGTGAGGGCCGCATGAGAGCGTGCAGTGCAGTGCAACGCACATGCATCCAAACAAGGACAGCGCGTGCTGCTGCGATGCACCCAACGTCAACGAGCCTATACATAGCGTCAACCACTTGCTTGCTGCTGTTGTGGCTGCTCACTGCTGCAGTTTGCGCACATCACATATGCAGCTGGTGCACGACTAAAAACTACGTTTGTCGTGCCTCCAAAATCATGCCCCACCTGTCCAGCATGCGCTGACTCAGCAACCGAGCTCCCTGCACCTTGCTCACACCCGCTGTTGTGCTGTGCAAGAACCCCAGCAGGTCATCATCCCGAGGCAGCTGCGGCACCTGCACCACCACACGCATGGCTGCAGCAGCAGCAACAGCTGCTGCTGCGCTCGCGCCTGTCTTGCTGCGCAGCCTTTTGCTGCTGCTGTTGCCAGCGCTGCTGCACCAGCTACTGATCTGCTGCCAAGCTGCCCCTGCCAGATGTGACGGCGACAGTGACGTGTTGAACGGCAGGCTGCTGGGTGTCTGTGTGAGCTGCAGGGCTCTCAAGCTGATGAGCGTGGTTGCTTTGAGCGCCTCCGCCGCTGCCTCACTGCTGCACGGCTCAGGTTGCAGCAGCAGTACAGTGCCAGCTGAGACAGCTGCGACGCGCTGCAGGCAAGCAGGTAGAAACTGGCCTTCAAGTCAAAGCGACCCATGACAAGAAGACTGGTTCCTTCTTTTGTGCCCATATGCAGCGGCTGTACAAAACAATCTGCCAGGAGCGCGGGGCAACCTGACGGTTATGCGCCCTGCCTGGCTGTCAGCCAAGCGCAAACAAGGGCATCTGCGCAACGGCTGCACCAGCACTGCGTGACAGTGCTGCTGACTTGACATGTGGAGGGCAACAGCCACAACCCAAGCAAGAAGTGCTTCGTCTGCCAGCAAGCTTCAAGCTGAGTGAGCTGAAGTCGCTGCACTGTGAGTCGAGTTTGAGAGTTGAGGCACACCCTACCTGCAGGTCTGGCTGCCTGCTGGGCCGCCCTGACCTCAGGAAAACTTCGAACTTGAGGCCCTTCATGGTTGCCAGCACCACAGCATCCATCTCGGCCTTAGGCCGGTCTGCACAGCGGCACCAGTGCGCCGCCAGGCAGACACGAAAGCTCTGATCATGGTGACATGCCTCGCACTCAAGGGTGCCCAGTACTCTGCCGCACACCCTCCCGCTGCTCCTTGCCAGCTGGTCATACGCATCGTCATCGTCATCCTGCCTCAACAACAGCCCTGTCAGTGCTGCACAGCACTCATCTTCTGCTGCTGCTGCTGCAGCTTGCCAGGGAGCACCACAACTGGTGCATCTCCTCGCAACACACATATAGACGAGGTGTGTTCCACAAACTGCTGCTGCTGCTGCTGCTGCTGCTGCTGGTGCTGGTGCTGCTCACCAGCCAGCACCACAACCGGCCGCTGGTACAGGCAGTGCTTGGGGTCGTGCTGTGCATGGTGCAGCTGCCGCAGCAGTGACAGCGTGAGGCTGTTCCAGTTGAGTACCAAGGTGTGGCCACGCAGCTGCAACGGCACGTCGCCATTGCGCATGGCCTGGATCTGCGCCAGCGACACACACAGGCCCAGCAGGTAGTGTGTGTCAGAAGCCGTGGTGAGCGGCGTCAGCTGAGCAGTGCCTGAAGCAGGTCTGTGTCCTGAGGATGCATGTTTATGATCTATCGTCCAGTAGACAGACTTCCTTCTCGACCGTGCAGAAGTGGCTGGGCACCAGCACGCACATGTACAGAGGTTGCAGGCAGCTGCGTCTTGTGTTGGTTTGCACACACACTGCTGGTGCAACCACAAGCGTCTGCACAAGCTGTGATCACAGGGCCAACCTGTGCCTGCAATCATCGGCTATCAGACTGCATCTTCCTGCTGCTGCTGGTGGGACCTTTATTTGCTCCTGCTCCTGATGCTCCTGTTCCTGCTGCTGCTGCTGCTGCTGCTGCTGCTGCTGCTGCTGCTGCAGCTGCAGCTGCTGAGCAAGGTGTGCTGGCCTGCCGCCTGCTCACCGACTGTTTGACCTCGTCTCCCACAAGGCCCATGAGCGTTGCAAACACAAACACCGAGAAGATGAACATGGTGTTGAGCACCAGCGTGGCTGCAAGGGTCTGCTCCTGGCTGACCACAAAGCCAGGGGCGCGGAACATCACACTGTGCCGGTAACAGCGGCGGCGGCAGCAGCAGCAGCAAATGTAGAGTGCCGGTGGCAGCTGGCTTGGCTAGGCGTGGCTGCTTGGGTATAGCAAAGTGACCAAGCTGCTCACAAAACCGTGCATGTCTCACAGAGAGACGTTTTTGCGAAGGAGACACACAAAAAGCAGGGTTGCTGTTTTCAACGTCTTGTTGTGCTGCGGTCAGCACCTGACAAGTGTCCTGTACCACCTAAGTTGCCTGGCCTGGGGGTGGCTGTGAGCATGCATGCCAAGCGCCACTGCCACCTGCACTGTGCAGGTGCACGCTGCGTCACCCACCCGTAGCTCTTGAACAAGCACGCCACCAGCGGTTCACCAGACACCACATAGTACAGCAGCGCGCCTGCCGTCACACAGCCCGTGCTGACGCATGCCAGCACCAGCAGGCGGTGCGTGAAGCTGGCGAGCAGCTGCGCACGCTGCACGTGGTAACTGCAAAATTGCCAAAAGAAATGGCCTAGTGCGGAACCGATCCTCGGCATACTGCCCTCTTTCAAGCAGGTGATGGTGGCACAACCTCCTTCGGGTTGAGTAGCCAACTTTACCGCCAGGAGCAAGCTGCTGCACCAGCAGCAAGAGCAACAGCAGCAGCAACAGTTGCTGCAGACAATGCTGCCGCTGTGCTTGGTCACCGATTCGGTCTCCGTTCTTCACAAAATTTTCTGCCCTGCTAAACAGCCACATGGTCATGGCGCGAGCTTGTATACATTGCGTTTCTGCAGCCCAACGCAACAGCAACAACAGCTACTGAAAGCTCCCTGGTTTCGAGGCAGCCTGCACCGTGCGACCTTGCTCATATAGTCGTGAAGCTTCATGAGAAAAGCACAGCCCAAGCAGCAAAAGCCAAAGCCCCAGTTGATTTGAACACCAGTGGTCACACGGTGGCTGCCGTTACCGAACATCGCGCTAGCGCTTGCAAGGTTTCATTTAGTGAAAACCATAGTAAAGTTGAAGGTTATCAGAAAACAGACGGAGGGGCATGCAGCATGTGTGCACCACAAAGTGCACAGGCATGGTCACCTGAAGCCCATGTGGCAATGTCGTCAGCCATTGACTGCTTAAGCTGCGAAGGTAACGCTTCGGCACGGCTGGTGTTGCTTTGGTGTACCAAACGCAACAATGCAACGCTTACCGGTATATAGCAGGCGTTGGGAGTGCGACTTCACAATCTGACGTGAAGTACTGCCACACCTGATAACATGGGTTGAAGACGCGACTTCGTCTGTCTCTTATAAAACGCTGAAACATTACATGTTGAGCCCGATAAATGGCACTATGACCGCTACTGGATGGGCGAACCAAGATGACTGTGGCAACGAAGCACAAGCTTATGATTATGCAAACTTATTGATGATTTAACGCATATTTGCTAACAGGCTACCGTGCGAATTTTGTTCGCTCAAACTTGAACCCCAAACAACATGAGATCTCAGCTCTGAATCGATCCCCGGATTTCTTTCGTGCTGGCACCTGAGAAGCTTGTTGCCACTCAATTCCCTAGCCGAAGCCAGTTTGGGAGGACAGTTCAGCATCCACAAACCTCTGCAAAGATGCTGGCCCAGAAGTCAGTAATGCGGCCCGCAGTGGCCTCCCGCGCTCGCTCCGTGAGCGTGAAGGTGTGTATTGTGACTGAGTTGCAGCGCGTTTCAGCGGGTGTGCTCCGATTTATCCTCAGTGTCTGGTGACACCACCGCGCGTGTACAGCGCGTGCGGTGGTGGCCGTCATTATGCTTGTTTTCCTTTCTCTTTCTCTTTCTCTGAAGCACGGGATGGGTTACGAGCACCAGCAGCAGCATCAGGCGGATAACACCAGGCTCTGGGTGTCAGCTGCAGCAGGCCAGGAGCAGATCTAACACCGTCCTCCGATATCGCAGGCCGCTGCAGACAATGTAGCATCTGCCAGGCAGTGGATTTCTAACTGGAAGAACAAGCAGGTACTAGCAGCAACATTGCCAATTGCAGTCCACAGCAGAGTTGGCAGTTGAGCAGGCAGACCAGCACCAGGTGCAACAGGAGCTGGAACTGGCATGCAACAGTCGCTTGATTCAATGCGGCAGGGCAGCAATCAGACTTGACAGCATTCAGCTAAGCGTCGCAGAGGCAGCCTGTTGCAGCCAAGGGGCGATGACGATCTCTCTTTTTTTTTCCCCTCCATCTGGCACCACGGCTGGGCAGCAGCACTGTCTGTGCTGTCTGGCCGTGCCTGGCATTACATATCAGCTTCTTGCCTGTCGCGAGCAAGCGTCTTGTGCGAGCGTCACGGGATTGCTGCAATCGCACATGCGTGTGTGCGCATGAGCAGCAGCGACTGCCATGCGAGTCATCAGCATGAGTCATCTGCTGAAGCAGCGGCGGGCTTTGCAGACTTCACGTTCAAACTTTACGCGACAATGAACTGCTCATCTTGTGCGCAGGCTGCATCTGCCAACCGTCCCAGCTGGTTCCCGGGCAGCAAGTTCCCCGACCACCTGGACGGCACCCTGGTGGGTGACCACGGCTTCGACCCCCTCAGCCTGGGCAAGGACCCCGCAAAGCTCAAGTGGTGAGCCTGACTGAAGTATGCCCAGAGTTTCACTGGAGCTGACCCACAGCTCAACCGGCGGCTGCGCTGGTGTGCAGCGCGCATGAAAGCAGGGGCCAGCCAGCAACAACGAGCTGGGGTGGAGAGATGTTGTGCAGGAACAGCAACAACGCTGGCAGGCCTGGGCACCCTTGCAGTTGTATTGTGACTCAAATGTGGCAATTGAGTGCGTGCCTCTGTTGGTTCAGCAACTTGAACAACACAGCAGCATCAGTGTACACCTGCATGCTGCAGCAGTTGCCAAATTGGCCTTGGATCTGCCCCACATCACACAACAGCTGACACCAGCAACTATCGCCTGCGGCAGCAGTTGCAGCCTGCCTAAACGTGCCGGTGCGAGATCAGCATACGGACACACCATGCTGACCCTTTCCATCCTTGCTGCACTGCCTTGTACTGGTAGACGCCAACCTGGCTGTGGTACGTCTTATGATATTGTGTTGTGACACTGTTATATGCCCTGTCATCTGCCTGCAGGTACCAGCAGGCTGAGCTGCAGAACGGCCGCTGGGCCATGCTGGGCGCGGCAGGCATCCTGGTGCCCGACCTGCTCCGTAGCATCGGCATGGGCGGCCCTGCTGCGCAGGTCCCCTGGTTCGAAGCTGGCAAGTACGAGTACTTCGCACCACCCAGCGCGCTGTTCGCCTCCATGATGTTCCTGTTTGCGTTTGTGGAGTTCCGCAGGTAAGCAGGCGGAAAGCTGCATCGAAGGAAAGGTATAGTTGCTGGTTACAATGCATAGAGCAGCAGCCACGGCAAGTGTCGGCAGCAGCATCAGCAGAGTATGAAGTGTGCTGCTTGCCTGTTGGACGGTTGGCAGTCACGTCTCGACAAACATAATGAGCAATCTGGTTGCAGAAAATGAAGTGATACAAAAGAACAGCTGTATGGAAGCAATCAATGTTTCAGCTTGCTATGTCTCATGGGGCTTGGTGTCGCAGCTGAGAAGCAGGGCACGCAGGCAGCAGAGGCAGCCCAACAAAATATTCTTTGCACTCGTATTGTGGCAGTGCAGCACAAGACTGCAGCGTGGAAGTTCTGGGACAGGCTCAGCAGGCAGCTTGAACGCTGCAGCTGCAGCTGCAGCTGTAAACTCCTCATCAACACTCGTGTGCGGTGTGCGCTGAACACGGCTGTTACTGTTCCGACGTTAATTGCTGCAGGCTGCAGGACATTCGCAAGCCCGGCAGCGCTAACCAGGACCCCATCTTCACCAACAACAAGCTGCCCGATGGCGAGGTGGGCTACCCAGGCGGCATCTTTGACCCTCTCGGCTACAGCAAGGGCAACATGGAGACCCTGAAGCTCAAGGAGATCAAGAACGCACGCCTGGCCATGCTTGGCTTTGCCGGCTTTGTTGCACAGGTGGGGCTGGGGTGGACAGTTGATGGCAGGGATTAGGCTGGCGATCACAGGTTTTGCATTGTCAAACAGCTGATGATGCACACAATCGCCAAGGCGGAGTTGTGCGTGCGGTGCACAGCAGAAGGTTGCAGCGCGCGTGCGGCCGACTGCAGAACCGCAGTCACCAATACAATCCCATGTGCTGCTACGGACTCTGCCGCCTGATGCTTGCTGTGTGGCTGCTGCTTGCGTGCAGTGGTACACCACCGGCAAGACGCCCCTGCAGAACCTGTCTGACCACCTGGCCAACCCATGGAGCACCACCGTGCTCAGCAACGACTTGGTGAGCCGGCAGCTGGCTGCACCTGGCTTGCTTCACAGTGCAGCTATGTGCAGCACAATGGTTACCAGCGGGGGCGGCAACAGTGGCAATCCAGGACAAAACATCATGCAGCTGCGTTTGCTGCTGTGCTTACCAGAATAGTTCCTGAGTTGCCACTGGCCTGTTGCTCTGTGATTGAGTGGATTGAGTGGATAGCAGCAAACGTGGACAGTCGGTAGCATGCATACATGCTTGAAGCAGGCCTGATTAACGATTAGTCCTGAACATGGTGTGGGTTGGATCAGCCACTCACTAGCTGTTGCCACTGCCGCCTTGTTCTTTGTGCCCTGCAGGCCCGCCTGTAAGCACGTGGTCACAGCAAGATGTCTGTATAGCAGCAGAGGAGAGTTCTGGAGCTGTTCTGTTTCCCAAGCAGCAGTGTGTTAAGAGCTGAAGGGCCGTGCTGGGTCAATGTACACTAATTGCTGTTTTCCGCTCCTTTTAGGGTGACAAAGCAGCCATAGTGATTTACGAGCAGTCGTACATTATACGTGTTTTTGTGTCAATACAGTTTTGGTGTGTGACAGGAATACCTGTCTTGCCAATTCAAGTGAGGAGGGTTGTGAGCACAGCAAGGCCAGGCATGATTGTCCGAGCACTCCATACAATGCATGGGGCTGAGGTGGACAAGAGCCTGCACAGGTTGCTGCCAGGCAAAGGAGAAATCCGCAAGCACTTTGTGCCACCCCTCCCAGGTTGGCGTGCACGTACACAGCATAGCCACTACTAGTTTTACGGTGTCATGCCCAAAGTATTGCGTGCCAGCAAGCAGGTAATCATGATCTATCCACTGAAGTCGGCCCGCATGCATATGTAGCCGCACATGCATGGCTGTGCACCTGGCAGTCACCTGAAGCCGTTCCATTGCAGGGACCGGGGCCCTAGCCATGCATTGCCTTACCGTAAGCGCAACAATGATAAGGAACCAATGTTATAATAATTGTGCTTGGCGCGATAAAGTAGCTCAATATATATAAGTAATGTCGTGTTGCGTGACATGTCAGAGCGCAACAATCATAATTGACGCAGCCCTCGATCCGCTGCTGTGCGGCCATCTTTTGCGCTCTTTCCTTGTAAATACCATAGGAAAGTGTCACACCACCATTTGTAAATATGTTCAACGCCAGAGAGCAGTCAAAACCGCTCCCAGCAGATGTTGTGTTGTTGGTGCCCGCACAATAAATATAAGTGACGCGGTCGCGCTGAATTATATAAAAACCAATATTCAAGAATTGTTTTCAAAACAATAAGTAATATTGGTTCCTTATTATTATTGCGCTCACGGTATGCATGCGACCCACACGCTGCTGGTGTTTCAAGGGGACGGCGCCCACCAACCACCTGCTCAGCTGAGCAATCCCCATACAGTGGTCATATCTGTATGACAATGGACCAAGTTTTTGTGGGCCCTAGGGCTCACAACCATCAGTTGGAAAATTCCACCATCACGTCAAAAGGGCTAGTTCGCCCAGCAGGTGACCCTTCATGGATCTGTTCAGGGGTGGCAGGTGGGTTGCCCCAAATTGCGGCAGCAGAAGTAAACATGAGGGCCACCGTAAATAGGGTTTGGGTTTGGCGAGAGCACTTCCTGAGCCTACCTGATTTCCAAAAATCAGAACGGGGCCATCCTAGCCCTTCACGCCGCGTGTAATAGCTTTCTAATCACAATGGTATGTTTCTGATCACACCAGAATTCCGATCGTGGTCACCTCACTGGAGGCGCTTTTGCACCAGGACGGTCAGAGCACCGGTGGATTGTGAGCCTGGGATCGTTCAAAAACCGGCAGGGATGAATGCTTTCGGTTAGTGCGCGCCTTCTGTACGTCTTCAGACAAGCTGTGGGGCCGGCTTCAGGTGCTGGAACTGGCCTCAGACGTTCTGTCCGTGCAACAATCAATAAAAGCGTAATAAATTAATTAATAGTTATGTGTTTGCTAGGGCGCAGCTGTGCGTTCTTCTGGCTGTAGTGTGACCACTGTAGATGTAGCACACCTGCTTTGGGGACGAAAGGGCCGTCTCGATGGGCTTCTGCACTTCCTGACTATTGTTGTACTTATAGTACTTACAATCAATGCTTGCCGGGGCCTTGCAGCGCCCTCAACACGTCAAAAATCGCCGGATTGAACCTCCACGCTCAATTGAGCTCGTTGTAACCTAATTAGGTTGCAACCTAACCTCCCAGTAGTGTACGGTGGCCGTCATGCAAAACAACCCTTGCGGCGTACGTTTTGACCCTCCGATTGAAGCCCGCCTCCATATCTCCATGCTCGTAATCACTCAAAAGTCCCGGCCGGACGGTGTGAATGCTGACCCTGCAAAGGACACAGCACTGCCACGTGGTGCACCTTTGCTTCCTGGACGTGCACGTGGAAGGGCTGGTGCCGCGGAAGCGGCTCCATTGCCCTCAACATGCTTCATGTTCATTAGTACAACCAGCGGCGCAGTACAATGGGTGAAGCCAGCTTTGCTTACGTGCACAGCCGCGCATGCAGGGGCCCCTGCACCCGGGTAGGGTGACATTGTTTGCTTGCTTGCCTTTTTCTCCTGCGTTGGAGTGCTGCTTTTTCTTGACAGCGCTGCATGCCCATCATTGAGTGCGGATGTAATAGCAACATGATGTGGCTGCAGGCGTGTTGTATGCGTCTTCGTCCCTATGCTGCTGCTGTAAGAGCAACTTGTCGGGCCGTGTCACCGGCAGGCCTGCCGAAGCCCGCTCTGCCTAAGCAGCCCCTCGTACTCAAATATCCCAACCGGTCGCTGTGATTGCTGGCCCTGCAAAGGACACAGCATTGCCACCTTTGCTTCCTGGACGTGGAAGGGCTGGTGCCGCGGAAGCGGCTCCATTGCCCTCAACATGCTTCATTTTCATCAGTAAAACCAGCGGCCAGTACAGTGGGTGAAGCCAGCTTTGCTTACGTGCACAGCCGCGCATGCAGGAGTAGGGTGACACTGTTTGCTTGCTTGCCTTTTTCTTCTGCGTTGGAGTGCTGCTTCTTATTGACAGCGTTGCATGCCCATCATTGAGTGCGGATGTAATAGCAACATGATGTGGCTGCAGGCGTGTTGTATGCGTCTTCGTCCCTATGCTGCTGCTGTAAGAGCAACTTGTCGGCCGTGTCATCGGCAGGCCTGCCGAAGCCCGCTTTGCCTAAGCAGCCCCGCGCCGGCGCCGCCGACCAATCAACCTTGCACCCCGTTTACAGGGAGCCGCACGTACAAACAACCAACTTGTCAACTTTATCATAGTCAATGTAAGTGTAAAGCAGCTACTAATGGGTGTCGGGGCCTAGGTCGCCCTGAATGAGCTCCATCGCGTCAGGACCGTTGTTGTTGTGCGGGACGCCTTGGCCGTCGCTGGTTCCTGTCGGCTCGCTGAGAATGCTTCAACCAATGTCTATTACAAAAAATGCTCTCTGAGGCCATTCGGTTGAGCATGCTGATCTGCCTTGGTGTCATCATGTCAACACGTATGAGGCCGACCATGGTAGCATGCATGCATGCCAGTGATGGACGGTTGGGCTTAGCTCAGGCTATATATGTGCAGGATGGCATGTGTGCTCATGTGATATTGCTCATTGCAATTGAGGAGGAATAGCTGGGATCAGCCGGGGGTGCTAACCTTGGGCAGGGTTAGGCTGATCAGCTGAGCCATGGCTGCCCAGGGTTAGCACCCCCGGCTGATCCCAGCTATTCCTCCTCAATTGCAATGAGCAATATGCACTCATCATCATCATCATCATCATCATGCAATGAGCAATATGCACCAAGATTATGTTAGTGGCCAGCTACCAGCTGGCCTTAGTGAGGCCTGGGCTGACTGGCCAAGTGGCCAGCTCAGCTACTTGCTGCGATGATATTTCCCTTGCTGACAGCATTATGCTGCACATGCGCGTTTCTGTGTTCTTACCAAACTGATTTTCAGTGGCAGTGCCACGCTATGCACAACAGGTCAGCGCGCTGTCCCAACGGTGATGATACGGTGTACACCGGTGACATGTCAGCCTGACTGCTGAGCAGGTGGCAAGGTTAGTGTCAGGCCACAATCATGAAGGATACTGGTCAGTACTAGATCAGCACTGCATGGTGCAGCAGTTGCTTAGCCCAGACCTCCTTGTTGAGAAGCGCATGCATATGAGGTCCATTATCTTCATGTTAACCAATCACTCGACAGTATCTCCCTCCCTGTCTGCATGGACCCCTTCAAGCAGCTGGTTGCCTTATGTCACCACAGATGACATGGTGTGGCTATGACACCCTGTGTAGACTGCTGCACTCAACAAGTTGTCCTGCAACAACATGTAGGTTGTGAAAGGACACAGCACTGCATGCATGCAAAGGACATGTAACATGGTCTGGGGTGCATGCTGAAGGGACCGCATCAGGCCGCAACAGCACCGAGTGCTGGTAGCAGACCTGCAGCTGCTGGCATAGTACTTGACCATTCACTGCAATCAATCAACTATCACAAATCACAACAAACAGATGACAAGATGTCTCGGCAGGAGGGGCAGACCCCAACCAAGGCCTGCTTCTAAGCTTGCCAGCCGCTGCTCGGTGCAGCTGCCTCAGAAAGCCAACCGCTGCAATGCTGCAGGTGCCACATCACCCCCCGAGCTGCCACCTGTCAGCTCCTTGACCACAGCCAGCTCACGCCGTGGCAGGTACGCACTGCCGTCTGGCTGCTTGTGTGGCGAGTCGCTGCTGCCGGGGGCATTGACCCAGCCCCTGCAGCTGGCCGCGCCACAGTTGCAGCGCAGCTTTTCGTCGCCGGCAAAGCGGTAGTCGTACGCCAACTCCTCGCCTGCGCGTGGCCGGGAGACGCAGCAGTGCACACTAGGAGCGCGTGTGAGGTGGAGGTCGGCGCAGCAGTAGAAATGATAGTGTGTGCTTGGTGGTTGGTGGGCGCAGAAGCACTGCCGGGGAGGCTGTGTGGCAAGATGTGCGGCTTCAGCAGTGCATGTGTCGGTTGCGTGTCAGAGCGGTTGCACTGGATGGGCAGCGGCACCAACGCAGGCCACTGCTGCGCATCACAGGCCCTGCGTTGTACGGTCACTGTACCCAACCCAGATGCACCTTTGTGCTCCTCGCCCGAGTCATCACAACAGCAGCTGCTGGCAGCCACTGTGTTCAGAGGCACCACACAGCTGCGCCAGGTGCAAGCGTACCTCCCCAAACAGCGCTCCCCAACATGAAATGCACTTCTCGTACTGCTGATCGTGGAAACATTTCAACAGCCCTCCCGGCCAGCAGCCCTCCACAACTGCCCAGCCGTCCTGTTCAAAGAGACCCCACCACTAGTTTGCACCCCACGCTGCGCGGCAGCGATGCGACCCACCCACGGCAATGTCCCTGCTCGCCACAATGACCACGTGGTCGCGCAGCTGGCCGCTGTCGGGGCAGCGCACGGTGATGGTGCGGCTGTGGCAGCAGGGCGCGCAGCTGTGGTTGATCAGGTGCGCGATGTTGCCAGCGCGTGTGGCGTCGACGCAGTAGTCTGCATTCAGCCGGAAGATGTAGGTGCCTGCAAGCGCAGAGAGAACAAGCACTGAGACGCTGCGCCGTGCAGTGCAACCAGCCGCAGGCGGCAAGCTCGAGTGCGAGCGACTCCAGCAGCTGGTAGATTGGTTTGGCTGCGGCATACTCGGCTTGGGCGATCACGCTCTCTGGCAGCAGCTGCACGTGTTGCGTGCGCGCGGCCTGACGGCTGAGCTGCTCTCACCTGCGCCCACCATCTGGTTGTAGGTGCGCGCCTCCAGCAAGTCCGCCACGCGCGGCCTCACCAGGTGGCCCATGTACTCCACCACCAAGTCGCCTGGCCACAGCAGCACCCACACAGCAGCAGCCCCGGTGACCGCAAGGACAGGTTGCGCGCCCAGCCATGCCTGTGCGCCTGCTAGCGGTGCTGCACGCAGGCAGCAGCCCTCTTCGTGGCGAAGGAGCTCTGCTAGCCCAGCACACACAGGGCAGCACAAGTAACACACACCCTCACACATGTGCCTGCCCCGCCAGCTGTCACGCGCACCTGCTTTGTGCGGCAGTTTGGCAAACACGCCCAGCCCGTGGATGGCGCTCTTGCCGCTGCACACGCGCGCAGCAGCCGTCGCCTTCATGGCCTCGTATCGATCTGCCAGCGACAGCACCCCAGCTGGCATGCAGCTGCCGCCAACTGGCACCACACCAGCAGCTGCAGCACCTCCACTGCTGATACCGCTGAAGCCAGTCTGCACTGCACGAGCAGCAGCAAGTTTCCCCTGCTGCTTCACCTGCTGCTGCTGACAACCCTGGTCCAGCTGCTGCTGCTGCTGCTGCTGCACGTCTGATGCAAACTCTGGCCCCTGCTGCCTAGCTCTACAAGCCGGCGGCGGCAGCAGCAGCCCCGCGCGCGTGCTGCTGGTGACCAGGTATGGCAGCGCCTGCACATACAGCCGCTTCCGCAGCGCAGCAGCCAATGCATCGGGCGCCCGCAGCCCCCGCCGCACAGCTGTGTCAGCCGGCCTGCTGCGGGCACAGCTGCTGCCAGCAGCATGCGCTTCACCAAACAGCATCACGCCCATGCCAGAGCCTGGCATGCAACCGCCTGGTGCAGCGGCAGCAGCACCGCCTGCGCCAGCTGCACGGCAGCCTGCTGTGCTGCCCCGCTGCTGCTGCTGCTGCCTTATGGCGGAGTCTGAGCTCGGCAACCGCCGCGGCGACGTAACCTCCTGCCCTGCTGCCGCGCCAGCAGCAACAGCTGCGCCTGTCCCTGCCGACCCCACCCCAGCAGCGCTGTTGCTGGCAGCAGCAGCAGCAGCAGCAGCAGCAGCACCTGCAGCTGTGCCAGCACCAGCAGAGGGTGCCGCACTTGCGCTGACACTTGCCCCCGCCTGGAAGATGAGTGAGCTGCTCACGCCTGCTGCGATGCTGCGGTGCTTCGGGCAGTAGCAGAACAGCCGCGTGTTGTCACCAGCAGCCGTGCCCTCCTTGCGCATCTTGCGATGCTTGCTGCTGCTGCTGCGGCCCCTGCCACTGCCGCCAGCAAGGGCACGCCTGCCCTTTGAGCCGTCGACTAGCCACCCTGCCGCTGCCGCTGTGCTGTCAGGCTTGCTGCGGCCGCTTCCTGCCCCGGCTGCTGCGCCAGCTTCCTCTTCATCCTCCGAGTCTTCGTCCCAGACGGCAGCCATGGGGTAGCCGGCGTCGCGGGCACACGTGGGGTGGAAGGCTGCGTAGCACTTGCTGCTGCCGGCGCACTGGATGCACGCGCCGTACGGCTGGCTGCAGATGCTGCACAGCAGGCTGCGGCGGTCCTTGCCCACCCGGCTGGCGCCTATGATGGGCTCCATGCTGCGGGGTGGGACGTGCAGCGTGCAGCGCGGCATGCGATTGAGCAGACTGGTGTGCTGACGGGCCGAACACAGGGGTGCCTGAAGACGCCGCCATCAGTGCTGCTGCGAGCGACCTGACGCCATCTGCAAGTGCTCCCAGGCATTGCAGGTGCAGCTGCACCCGCTGTCTCTGTAAACACACGCTGCTGACACGTTCAGTTCGCCGCACACCCTCGTGTCATGGCCTGGCACACTCCATCCATCTAGCAGCTTGCACCCTGAGCGCTTCCTGAGAGTGCTGCCGCTGCCAATGCACCCTGCCCGCTGCTGCGGCGCACTCACGTGTCCTGGTCTGCCACGCACATGCCGGGGATCCATGTCGCGCACAGCAGGTGGCACCAGCCGCCCTCCGCGGTCACCTTCATGGCGCCACCCAGCCGCGGGCACAGCACGCACGGCGGCGGGCTGCTCAGGCCCGGCAGCCTGCACACGTCACACAGCCAGCTGCTGCCGTCCGGGGGGCTGGACATGCCGTGGCAGCGCATGTGCACCTGCGCGGGCACGGCAGGCGACGGCACCCCCGCAAACGGACGCAGGTCACGCACGGCTGGCAAGGCAACGTCACCAGATTGCACGTTGCCAGCTGTGGTCGATCGGCTGCGGAGCGTGCCACAACCCTGCGTGGCGGCTGCAAGTGCACTGGGCAGCGGCCGTTGCTGCAAACTATTCATTTATACAAAAAAATTAGAGATTTTTCCTTAAAAATCCTTCCTTTAGCGAAGCTAAAGTGCGAAGCTAAAGTGCTATTTTCGTTGCGAAGCAACGAAAAAGTGCTAAAGTGCGAAGCTAAAGTGCAAAGCTAAATAAAGTCTCTAGACCGAAGGTCAAGGAGCAAACAAAATTTTAAGTTCAAGAAAAGAATTCAACACAATAATTGATAGATTTGTGTTCAATTCACTAAAAGTATAACCACCACAGGAGCGAAGCAACAAGAGACCACGTCAGCGTGCTCAACTGCTGCCTGGGGCTGTGACTGCGCCTGCTGCTGTCCGTGCGATCCCGCCGCAGGACCGTGCAGCTTGCAGGCGGCTTTGGCTAGCCTTGCAGCGCGTGCATTGTGTGGGTGCACCCACCATAACCCTGCACTTGTGCTGCACCCACCATGACCCTGCACTTGTGCTGCACCCACCATGACCCTGCACTTGTCGCACTCCACCAGCAGGTTGTCCTCCGTCTCCGTCTCCTCGCCGCAGGCGTCGCACGCGCCCACGATGTGGCGGGTCAGCGGCAGCGGCTTGATGCCGAGCGGCAGGCTCAGCAGCCGCGCTGCGATCGCGCGCTTGGCCAGCAGCAGCTCGGGCGCCTGCGGCGCGGGAGGACGCAGCCGCACGCGTACACGGTACATGCATGACAAGGCGTCCACGGGCGCATCGCGCCTCCGTGATGCTTGAGGCTGGGCTATCATGCACTTTGCGCCAGTGCGCAGCACGCAAGCATGTGCTGTATGAGACAGCTGTAAAGAACAGAAGCATTCCTGCGGCTTGCACAGGGTCTTGTCGCCTGGCATCCGATGAATGCAGCTCCACTTGAACTTTGATCCGCGCCGCCGCCCTGCATCCCCTCCCCTCTCACCAGCAGCACAGGCTCTGGCGGCTCCCCCTGCCAGTGCATGAACTTGTCGCACGCAGCCGCATGCGGCAGCGCCTGCACCAGCGCCTGCACCACAGGGTGCTGCAGGCCGAACAGCTTGGCGCCGCACACGCTGGCTGCGGCCGCCGCCGATGCGCCGCTGACGGCACCGCCTGCTGCTGCCTTGTACAGCTCCTGCCAGGCTGCGGTGGGGCTGGCGCCGCTGACCGGCTGGCAGCCATCAGGCGTGATCCTGCAGGACACCAGGCGATGGTAACACAACAGCAGCAGCGACATCAGCCGCCGGCCGCGACACGGCTGTGCCAGCCGCAACATGTTGCCTGGCGACACCAGCAGCAGCCCGCTTGCGCAGGTCTTGCAACAACAGGCATCGCTCACCTGAACAGCGGCCCGCTGCCATCCGGCTGCTCCAGCACCTCGGCAACGTGCCACAGCTCGCGCCCGCCAGACGCCGGCGTGCGTGCGCGCCGCCGCACGGCAAACCCGACCGGCCAGATGAACTTCTCGGTGTGGAACCCGGGGTGCAGAAACTCCACCCGGCCCAGCGACAGCAGCTGCAGGTTCGCCGCCACCTGCAGCGGCAGCTGCGCACCGCCTGCGACCTTGGACGGCAGCGCAACTGCGGATGGCTGCTGCTGTGCTACAAGGTCTGCTGCCAGCTGCCGCAGGTCTTTGAGAGTAGCGCCGCTCACGGTGTAGCAGCTTGCGCCGCCTGCTGCCGCTCTCTCTGCAGCTCCTTTCCTGCCGTGCGCAGCAGCGCCTGCCTTCCTGCCGGCGTCGCTGCTGCCATCCCCCTCCAGCAGCAGGCCGTCGCTGTCGTCGTTGAGCCAGCGCTCATCGTTGTGCTCAGGGACCATCTCGGGATCTGGCAGCTCCCCAGTCTGAGGTGAGATGCAGCAGCAGCAGCAGCAGCAGCAGCAGCAGCAGCAGCAGCAGGTTAGATCAGCAGCGGGCCAATTGCAGCAGGATGTACCGGCTCCACAGTCTGCACGGCCACCATAGCAGCCGGCAACATGCAGCAGGTGCTGGCAGGCAAGCACCGTGTAAGATGAATAAGGAGGCCAGTCCTGCCAGCTTTCTTCTGTAGAAGCTTGATTGGCCACAGGCCAGCAAGGAGTACAAAGGGACAGAGGGATACAGAGATGTTCAGATGCGGACAACGAAGCAGTGCGCGCACAGCTCCAAGCCACAGAAGTAAAAACAGCACCAGGGACCATAAACAGCACAGAGCATGCTTGCCCACTGCACACACAGAACAGGACCCTGCCAGTACACATGCCATGGGCAGCTCAATGGGCGCGGCGTCACCTGCTGCAGCACCCTCTCCCAGTGGTGACCACTCCATCCCCAGCACTCCATCCCCAGCACTCCATCCCCAGCACTCCATCCCCAGCCACAGCCGCACCTTGCAGTACGTGATGACCTCCTTGAGGCCGAGCCGGTAGGTGTTGACCAGGCGTGAGGGCTTGCGCACCAGCAGCCCCAGCCACAGCCGCTCCCCCAGCACCACCGACGTGGGCAGCAGCGCAGCAGGGCTGAGCCGGGCCCGCGTGTAGTCGCCAAAGTGCTGCACACAAACCTGCACAGCGACGCACATCAGGGGCAGCAACAGCAGCGGGGCAACAGCATTCAGCATCATGCAGCGGCTGAGAGGCAAGGCCAGGTACGTGTTGATGCGAGCCACAAACACGGCAGTGCTTCCACCCCATGTTTGCCGCCATGTCAATGAGGAGCACCAGCAAGCGGCCAGCAGCTGTGCCTGGCGTACTGGTAGCAACCTGCAAGCGTGCGCGCACGCTCACGCGCGTCTGCTCACCTGCGGCAGCCGGGTGCGTCCGTGTGGAACGGAGAAGTCTGTTGCCTCCTCACTGGTGATGACCAGGCCAGGCCAGGGAGGGCTGCCTTTGCCAGCCACCCACACAACATCGCCAGGCAGCACACTGATCTTCACACCGCTGCTGCTGCTGCCGTCCCCACCGTTGCCGCTGCTCTCGTCAGCAGCAACGTGCATGCCGTCTGCAGCAGCCGGCACGGTGGGCGCAGCGGTGCGTACAGCACCTGTGGCGTCCGCAGCAGCTGCATCAGCAGTGCTATCGCCCCCGCTGCTACAGCTGCTGCCAGCAGTGCCAGCTGGCGGCTGCAGCAATGCTGCCTGTCCTGCTGGGCCTGCAAGCCCGCACTGGTCGAGCTGCTGCTGCTGCTGCTTCACCCGCTGCTGCTCACTGTTGCTACCTGTTGAGGCGCTCCCTGCCAGCTGCGGCTGTCCAGCAGCCTGCTTCGTCACCCCTCGGTGCTTTTCCCTGCGCTGCTGTTGCTGTGATGGCTGTCGGTGCAGCTCCTGCAGCACGCTGCCGTGCCGGCGGGCCGGGCAAGTCACACCAGCAGAGTATGCAGCATCAACAGGTATGCTGGCAGCACCCCTGGCCGCCTCATCCTGCTTCCGCCGTTTGCCTGCAGGTCTGCTGCAGGTGGCTGCATCGTCATCGCGCGCTGAAAGCTGCTGCCGCTTGCTGCCAAGCCGCTCTGCAGGTTGTTGCTGCTGCTGCTGCGGTTCCAGACGCACTGCAGGCACTCCTACCCTAGCGGAGGGCTGCTCTGATGCTGCCTGTGCTGCTGGTCCAGCCAACAACCCGCCTGCGCTGCTGCTCCTGCCCCTCCCTGTCCCTCTGCCTTTGCCTCGGCTGCCACCCCTGCCGCTGCCCCCAGCAGCTGCAGCCCTGCTCATGCCAGCACCTGCTGCTGCTGCTGCTGCTGGATTGCGAGCTGGTCCCCATGTGTGTGGCACCTGGAGCGTCTCCTTGAGGTGTGCTGCTCCCAGCAGCGCTTGGGCCTTGCTGCGCAGCTTTTGAGGCCAGCTCAGCTCCTGTGGCAGCGCAGCAACAACCACAACAGCAGGGGCATGTTTTTGCCAACCAACAACATCTGGTAGCGCATTAGCCAAAATTAGCAAAAACTTGCAAAATATAAGCCAACCTTGGCCAGAAAACTGAACTGGCAACGCAGAGCAGCGTTCCAGGCTTTCAACTGTTACATGGCCACGAAGAACTCGAGGCAGAACCCTTGGCATGTACCTTGAGCGGCACGCTCAAAGGCGCATCTCTATTCACTGCCTGCACGGCCAGCCACCCACTGGCATTGCGATTGCTGCAATGCAATCAGAGCTCACGATGCACCGCCCACGCCCCCACCTCATCCTCTGCATCTGAGCTGTCCACATCCATGCCATCACCACCGCTGCTGCTCTTCTGCTGCTGCTGCTGCTTTGCAAGCTGCTGCTGCTCCAGCTTCTGCGCCTGCTCCACGTAGCACTGCGCCACGGCCCGGAGCGTGGCTGCATCCGGCGGCTGCAGCTGCTCTGCCGGCTGTATCATGAGCCTCACGCGCTCGATGCCCAGCCACAGGTCCTCCTCCTCGCCATCCTTGTACTTGACCTGGCAGCAGGCCCAAACCAACACAGTCGGACGAGGCCGGTGACAGTCGCTCGTTGTGCTGGGCAGTGATGCAGGGGGTGATGCACAATTGCAGTTGTGAGCGTCGTCTTGTGGTGCGAGTGACTGTTACTGAAGTGTGTTCAGGAGGCTGATGTACATCGCCAACCACACACAAGTGCACAAACTCACCACTGCACGTGCACGTGGACCAAACGTCCGTTTTGGCAGGAGACAGAGCATGCAAGTGGTGAAGCACCAGCTCAGTCAGCAGCTGCTACCTGCAGCATAAGCAGCCCCAGCTGCTCTGCACCCGACAGCTGCAAGCAGCCCACTCTGCACTGCCAGGCGCATCATCCATGCGCACCTTGTGCCGCCCTGTGCTGGCATCGTACGACTCGACTCCCCCGGGGAACCAGGCGTCATCCGTGCTCCAGAACACCCGCAGCACGCGCCCCACCAGCGCCTCAGGGTGCACGCGTAGCGACACGTCCATCCTGGCGCAGGTGGTACAGCAGGCGCAGCGCGCATGGCAGGTGAGGCGAGGCAGGAGCAGGACGGCAGGCAGCGCATGGTGAGGCGGCGCCAAGGGGCGGCAGGCTGTGGCCACCTCGCCGAGCCCTGCAAAAAGTCGTCGACTCGCCCGCACATCTGGCTGTGTGAACAACCAGCACTGGTGCAGCCACGCAGGCCGCTGCAACACCTGCTGCAGGAGAAGCTGGGCAGCAGGCCTTGGGCGGCCTGGACCTTGGGGGGGTGCAGGCAGTGCACCTGCCGGGCTGTGCTCACTCTTTGAAGATGCTCTTGTGCTGCTGCCTGTTGTGCAGGTGCTCCGCATATGCGTCCGAGAGCTCCTGCTCCAAACAGAACAGCTCGGTGCCCAGGCCACTAGGTTGCTGCTGCTCCTGCTGCTGCTGGGGGCGCTGCTGCCGGCGCTGCTGATCATGCAGCTGCTGCGCCTCTGCCACTGACATGCTGGAGCCTAGCTGCTGCTGCTGCCACTCCTGCAAGGCACAACAGCATTGCAGTGAAGCAAGCAGGACAAGCAGGCAGAGGTAGGGTTGGTTGATTGCTGTTTTCGAGAATAGTCGCTGCCGCAGCCACAATAGGCGCCCATCAAGCAAGACAGCTCTGGTGACAGCGCTGAGAGAACACATGAAAATTTGCAGGTCGCTGGAGCACTGCTTGACATTGGCAGCAGATGCACAATGCATGCATACGCTGTGATGATGAGGCAGAGCCCCAGCTTCAGTCTGCTGTGAATATAGAAGCTCACCACTTGCGCAAAGCCAAGGCCTGGTATGTTGGCAACGTGCACCCCACCAAACATCAGCAGCTGCTGTGCAGCAGTCAGTGCATCAGGCAGCGTCCCCGGCCTTGTGGCTGCTGCACAACTTGCCGCCCCGCAGCCTGTTCCAGCAGCATCTGATGCTGCTAGGCAGCACCATGCGATGCTAGCGACTGCTGCTTCTTCTGCTGCAGCTTGATGCCTATGC
>JACERP010001044.1:0-29497 GCA_014080715.1 Scenedesmus sp. NREL 46B-D3 | reverse complement strand
GTGCCAATTCCACGTGGTGTTGAATTGCTGTTGCGTGTTCGTATGGGTTGTCTGTGTGTACATGAGCGTACTAGTCAGTTTGGCGGCCGCAGAGCTAACTCCACTTCAGGATGTCCTTGTTGTGGTGCAGAAGTTGAGTCTTTGTCACACTTCATGTTTGATTGCCCTGCTACTTCTGCTCAGAGGGATGATATGTTTGCTGAGATCAGATCTCTGCCTGGTTGCGCTGAAAAGTTGCGCAGCGTTTTGTCCATGGCTGATTCGTCAATCAAGGTGTTGTGTTTTGTATCTGATGATATTTGGGGCAGTTCTGGAAGATGTCTGATGGTGTCACCGTGTATTGCTGCTTTTCTTGTCAAGTCTTGGGATGTGCGCAATGCATGCAAACATTTTGGAGCAGTGCTCCCTCCTCTTTCCGCCCCGGTGGGGCGCGGGGCGATGGCGCTGATGCTATGGCTTGAATGGGTAATATGATGATGATGATCGCATTGCGCCATCAGATTTTGCGACTCTGCAAATGACCCACTGAGACCTATGCTACAGTAACGGCCTTACTCACTCTGTGACTCGGAATCACTAGAAGTGAAGTGAAGCCAGCGTGCCACTGCGCTAGAGCCGAAGGCAACTGGCCGATTCACCGCTAAGATATTGAAGGTTGATGGATTAGGTGGTTGCCCAATGAGCCTGTCATTGGCTCCTCAAACGGGCGAAGTTACCCATGTAACTTCCAAAATGTGAAATGTGAGATGTGAAGGCCATATCAAGTCATTGAAGGGGCAGATTGTACGAAATTGACCTGGCACATGGATAGAACTTTTGCATGGCATACAAACCCAGAGCAGCGGCTGCATGATGCGCACGCCATGCATGGCCATGTGAGCTGGTGCCACATTGCAAGAGGAACAGCACCACAGGCAAGCGCAGGCAGGCACGTGCCGTGTGCACACCGTGTGCACACCAACAGCAGCTCAGCAGGCACACCAAGGGTGCTCTGACTCCCTTAGATCCTGTCACAACCCCTTGTAGCAGAGGGTAGATGATGGAGGTTAGTGAATCTAAAACGACAGAAATGATCTACATGCCTCAGAGGGATGTCTATGTGCTAAGCTTCCACTAACTTCCAACATATTGCAACAAGGGTGGGAAATCAGCAGAAGTTGGGAGTAAAATTTCAGTGGGCAGGGTGGAAACCGGGGAAGTTGGGAGCTAGTGGGATTTAGTGGTAAGGCAAAAGCAGGAAGTCAGTGCAAACAGCCACGGACTTGGGGGAGTTGGCTGCTAAAGACATGGATTGGGCACCTGTAACTGCCAGAGGTCCCTGGGCCCCTCCTTGGGATGTCTGCATGGTGTACTGTGGCAACTGGGCTTAAAAGCAAGCTCATCATGCGCCTGTGCCATGAGTCACCTGCAGCGTGGGTTTGACACAAAGGGCTGGGCACCGGGCATGCAAGCTGTATGCAATCACCAGTTTAAACAAATTTGCTTGCAGGCAACTGTTTGCAAGCTTCCTACAAATGATGCACTTCCTCTGTCGATTTGCACAGATGTGACTGATGTGAATACGACGGCAATGAAACAATGTCACTGATATGATGACCTTGATATGGGTTCGAGCTGCCAATATAGTGTTACAGTGATAGGTCACAAATAGTGTAACAGATAATAGGTCACATGGGTGGTGATGGACATGTCCATCTTCAAGTATAGCCAATTGATATTATATTCAGCAGCAATGTCTTCACGGTGCCACTGCGTCGCATGCTTTGCGCATGGGCACTTGCCGTCAATTAAGCCGGTGGTGAGAGTAGCCTGTGCCCTGGAAATGATGTCAGATAACACTAGTGGCTTGGCAACTACTAACTTCCTGGCTTGTGTCACTAACTTCCCCTAACTTCCTAAAATGAGGCTTTTAGCAGGAAGTCAGGAGGTGAAATCTACCTGGGAGAGCCCAGAATTATGGAAGCTGGGAGTTAGCAGAAGTTTATGTTTCCACTATGTTGATTTGGCCCCTTTAGACCACGTACAACACAGCTGTGCAAGCAGAATCACTAACTTCCACCGTTTACCCCTCCGCTACAAGGGGTGTGACAGGAGTTAAGGGGAGTCAACGGGACCTTGGCACACCAACATGCTTAAGCATATCAAGCTTGATATGCCACATTATACTCATCATTTTATTAGCATCACAGCAGCATGAGGACCATCCTTTAAAACAAACGGGTACGTTGCCTTCTGCACGTTTGTTCCAGCCCCAAACTTCTTTGTGATGTTGTGCAATGTCATCACTGATCTGATGACGATGCAGCTCATGCGCACGCAACATATCAGCAACAGCACATTTGTCAGTGAAAGGGATACTTATTGTTGCTTTTGACACACCAGATGCGGCAATTGGATTTCCATGTGCAGTTTTACTGAGCACTGCTGGGCGCCAGGCTGAAACAACTGACAAAGGACAAGGTACTGCAAGCAGAGCAAATTATGCACTGTCACTGAAAGCCAATGATACACCAAAGATGCCACGGGCACCAAATGAGTTTAGAACTGTGTTTGCAGCAAAGCATACAAGCAAAACAGCAATGGGTGTGGCCACAAACACTCTGATGTGTGCACAATTGTGTTTGAATGACGAGTCAGGCACTGAGCAGGGCACAACAGAAGGCCGTGTTGAGGTATTTCATAACAACATCAATGCCCTGATTGCCTTTCGTCAGCAGCCTGCATAGCACTGAGCAAAGTGAAAACTATTCACTGTGACAGCTTGGCGCCCCAACCCAAAGTGGAAGGCTCACACCTAGCACACACCACTTGCAAGTTCCGAAGTTCAGCCGCCCAGCTGTGCATACATAAAGTTACAAACAGCAAACATCAGCGGCAGTCATGTTCAAAAGAGCATTGGCAACCAATCAATTGCCAGTGGAGGTCAAAGCATCCGCATCTGACTGAGCTGCACTCAAGCATGGCACACTGCCAAACCCAGCGCGAGCTACGGCAGCTGTGGGCATCACCGCATTACCAGCCACTTCAGCTGTGGACCGCTTGTGCTCTGGCATTGTCATGTGCCCCCGCCACTGCTGTTCTGTGCTGCACAAATGGAAAGGCTAGGCGGTGCCTTCTTGCACACCCCACAACTGGCGACGGGCCTTCATTGCATCTAGCCGAATCTGCATTATTTTTGCCACTGCAGGAACCGGCCAGAGTCGCAGTCTGCAGGCAGTGTTCATGTTGCCCTCAGCTGCCTGCAGCAACCGCTCTGCCACGTCTGTGCTGATATGCTGTGCAGCCGGCAACCTGCTGAGGTTTGCAACATGGTCCGCAGCGCCTTCTCCTTGCAGGACAGCCGCATGCAGCAGCTTGGCTACTGTGCTGCTGCTCAGCTGAAGCACTGCTGGCGTGCAGTACAGCCGCCACACGTACACCTTGGCACACTGCTGTATAGCGACTCCCAGCAGTTTTGCCACCATATCGTTGGTGAGCTCCTTCACTGCTGGCAAGGTCAGCAGCCTTGTTGTGTATGACCCGTTTTCCTGCTGCAGGGTAACCTCTGCTAGTCGAGCAATTGTACCAGCACCAAACTGCTGTACTGCTGGCAACTCAAACAGGTGCGCTGCAAATACTTGGCTGCCTTGCTTCCAGGCTGACTCAAGCAGCTGCGCCACGCCGCAAACGCTCAACTGCTGTGCTGCAGGCAGCCTGCAAAGCTGATCCAAGGCCGTGACGCTGCCCTTGTCCGCAGCTTTTTGCAGGAGCTGTGCAACGGACTCACTGGTCAGCTGCTGCACAGCTGCAGGCTGCAGCTTGCACAACAGCACATCGACACAAATAGTGTCACCCGCCATGATAAGCAGTTCCAGCACCCGTTGCAGTGTGTCAGCATCGATCTGCTGCAGGATGGTTGGCTGGGCTGCCATGTACAGCATAGCCAACTGATGCTGCCGCACTGCTGCTGTAACCAGCAGCCTGCGTACTGTGCCTGCCTGAGCACTGCCCGCTCCTTCTGCCAAATAGCCGAGTGGCTCCAACAGTTGAACAGCTGTCAGTGCTGTGTCCCCACTGCTGCAGTTCATGCCCAGCTGCAAGAGACCAGGCACATCATTCCGTAGCAGCTGCTCAGCTGCAAGATGGTCATGCAGCGCCTCTTTCTTCCACAGCTTTTTCCAGTAACTGCGAGCGAAAGTGTGCAACAAGAGCAGGTTTGAGGGTTGGAGTTGCAACATTGTCTAGGAAGACAGCCGCGGCTATCTTGGCAGCATACATAGGCAGCTGCCTTCTAATGAACCTGAGGCAAGCACATAGTTTGTATCTGCATCTTCACAAAGCAGTGCTGGCCCAGCAGGCTCTACTCACCCAATCTGAGACGCAGCCTCTGCGCAGCAGAGCGCAGTGACTGCTGTGGGTAGGTCTGCCACCACCCCCAGCTGCTGCTGTGCCTCCACCCACACCTCCACTCCTGGCACCATGCTGTTAGCTGCCACTAGCAGCTGTGAAAGCTTGATGCGCAAGCCAGCCTTCACAAACTGCTTGGCCACGTGCAGGGGCACGCACGGCAATTGCACCAACTGCTCTGCTGCTGTTGCCGTCGTTGCTGCCTTGGGCGCCACCCGCAGTAGCCATGCTATTGCTTGTATGTGCTTCTTCTTGTGCAATGCTGGAAAAAATTCATGCAGTTGTTCCGCTGTTGCTGCTGCAATGACTGCATCCGCCAACAGGAGAGCAGCTTCACTAGAGGCTGAGTGGAGGCATGTCTTCTTCAATGCTTTGCTGCTGGCTGCAAGGCAGGCCAGGCCTTGCAGCCCCAGATGACTGCTACAGCAACATAAAACATCTGGCAGCTTTGTTGTCCACTTCTCCGAAGCTGTTGGGAGGTTCGGAGCTGCTGCTGGGCTCCTCTGACCATTGACCAGTGCTGAAGCTGACGATGCACGTCGTGGCAGGCGTAGACATGATTTCAAGCGCCTAAACGGGTTTATGAGAGGCATGTTTAGTAAATCAGCTGTGCGAGTCGTGTTAGGCTTGGCAAGCGCAAACTTTCAGCGGGTGCGTGCTACAGACCCTGTGCACAGAGTATATCCTCTTGGAGTGAAGATGATTGTAATCAAACCAAACTAATATTGGCAGCAGCCGACAGCTTTCGAAGCTCGTGTGTCAATTTTTGACACAATGTCTGACAGATCTTTCTAGAAAGAGGTGCCAAACCCTACCATGTGTCTGACACCTTGAGCACAAAGCTCCCGTCTCCAATACGTCGCTGGAAATGACTGCCGACGTCACTAGTACTGACAATCAAAAGCTGCCTGGAATCATTTCCCAGCACCACAGCAGTGCGATTAGCAATCATGCTGTGCGTTAACCGGCATCTGCCTTGCAAGGCAAGTGTAATTGCACTGCAAGCGACTGGCAGCTGCTGACAACACCAAAGCAGCTGTTGACAAATGGCAGTGCACGAGACTCTCATTATCTTTGCTAGTTGCACTGCTATCATCTGCTCTTGAACCAATACCTAGTCAGTGCTGGTCCTACCTGGCACATGCGTTCCAGAGCGCTGTCAGCAGACGAGGCAGGATGACTGCCAATTGCACTGGCCGGATTGATAAGTTTTGCAGATCATGAATGGTGGTATAGGTGTGGCATTGACGGCTGCTTGTTGCGGCAGGCGTGTACTCATGGGAATGGATTAAGGTGGTTGACTGAATGACCTGTCAGATCAGACCTGAACCCCAAGACGCAAAATTGCTGTCACAGAAGACGCCCCCACCCGTCAGTTAACCCACCGGAAATGCACACACACGTAGTCCGAGCTGGAACGGTAATCGGTGCATCACTGCATGCAGCAGATGCGTAGTACTCTGGGGAGTTCGCTACATAGTCTTCACCAGCTTACGTAGGCATCTGTGAAAAATGAAATAATAGACGTATCAATCAAATTGCACGATGTTAAGTTTTTCGCCAGTTTAGGTTCCCTCATGGCCTGACACGTCGACGTACGGCACGCCTGTCTACAGCAGTGCAAGTACAGGGGCGATGCAGGCCGGCAGCGCTTTCCCTGATGTGCTAGGGGAGACAGTCACTACCTGTTGTGGCCCAGTTGTAGCCAATGTAGGACAGCTACAGGTCCTGCCTGCCTCTGGAGCTGCGGCAGCAGACCAAGCAGCAACACAGCTGCAGCTGGCCAGCAGGACTGACGTGATGCTACCAGCAGGTCTTCACGGGGACCCGTACAACTTCCAACGGATGACACATAATGTAAACGACAGCAACGTCCACCTGTCAACCGCACCAAGCAGCAGCACCAACACAGGCAGCAGTCATATGATGCCCTGGGACCTGGCAGATCTGCAGGACAAGGCAGCAGCAGCAGCAGAAGCAGCTGTAACGCCATCAGCAAGGGCACAAGGCGGACCACCTCTCATTCCTATGTGGATCATGCAGTCAAGGCAGCAACAAGGCCTTGCAGGACAGCAGGGAGTGGCACGTCACCACCGCAGCCAACAGCAGGCCATGTCAGCCCCAGGCTGCAAGGCGCCAAGGCAGCTGCCCGTACAGCACCTCAGCAACGACGAGAACAGCACAGAGGTCATCCCAGGCAGCACCTTCCCTACCTTCCCCACATCCCAGCAGCAGCAGCTGAAGGCGCCACAGCACCCTGTCCTGCAAGCACGCAAGCCCCTGCAGCAGTTGGCAGGCAACAGGCAGTTCCAGCAACAGCAGCACCAGCACCAGCAGCTACCGTCTGTCAAAGCCCCTGCAACCACAGGGGTTTCCATCAAGAAAGCCGCCATCCAGCAGCCCAGGCAGCAGCACATGCCAGCCATACAGCCGCCATTCAATACATGCCGACCGGCTCCAGCAGTACTGGACATGACACCATGCAAGGCAGCCTTCAACGGTGACAGCACCAGCAGTGCTGCACATCAACACATGCAGCAAGACAGCGCCAGGTTAGGTGCTTGCAACATACCCAGTGCCAGCACTAGTCAAGCAGAGAAGCGCAGCGCAGTGCCAGCAGCAGCAGCTGTGGGATTAGACTTGCAGCACAGCACTGCAGGCTCAGCGCCACTGCCGCAGGCCCCACATGCACCACTGCTGCAGCAGCAGCTGTGCTTGGTGAGACCTGCCAAGCTGCAGGAGCTGGCTGCTTGCAGCAGCGCCAGCAGTGGCCAGGCAGGCTATCCTGCAAGCAGCAGCAGCTGCAGCGCAGCAGCAGACACCCAGTGCCAGACCTTGGGACACGCAGGGCACCAGTACAAAGAGCAGCACGGGGAGGAGGGTGCAGGCTCGGGCCCAGTTGATGTGGACAGGTGCTGTTCAAATGGCGCCGCTTGGGGCGACACCAGCAGCAGTTGCAGCAGCTTCAACGCAGCACTGAAGGAGGATCTGCAGGCAAAGGAGCGCCTGGCAGCTCTGGATATGGCCAAATCCAGCTCCATGCTGACCACGCAGGCCCTGCAGGGGCATGCAGCCGCAGCAGCAGTGCAACGGCCACTGCACCCTTCAGACCCGGTGTTCACAGCCAGCCACAACAGCAGCACCAGCTTCCTGGATGTGCACAGGAGTGGTGCGGCTATGCCGCAGGCAGTTGCCCTGCCGCCGCACAGAGTCACAGCACCACCTGCCAACCACAGCAGCAGCAGCAGCATGTTCCAGCCCCTGGCGACCAACGTACCCAGGCACCAGGCAGCAGCACAGCGGCTGGCAGCCACACCAGACAGCATCCTGCACAGCAACCAGGCCCCCTGCCCAGCGCCGCTACCAGGCAACCACCCTTCCACAAGCAGCGCCAGCTGCAGCCATGGCGGTTGGGCCCCTGCATTTGCTTGCAGGAAAAGCTGGCAGGAGCCTGCAGTTGTTGCAGCAGCAGCAGCAGCAGCAGGCGTGCACATGTCATCAGGCAGCGGTGTGCATGTGCCGCCCTGGGGCTTTCAGCAAGCTGCTGCACCTGCAGGCATCCCTGCAGCACCAGCAGTAGCCGAGGCTGCCGCAGCACCAGCTGCACCTTTTCACAGCTGCCTTGTGCACACCACAGCTCCCTTTGTCAGGGGTGTGCCTCACGCAGCCTGGCAGGCTGCATATGCAGCTGCAGCAGCAGCCTTGCGCATACACAACAGCATAACAGCATCAGCAGCTGCTGTTCCAAGCAGCCAGTCGCTCCTGCAGGCAGTAGCAGCAACACTGCAGGGCGGCAGCACAAGCCCAAACTACAGCCACCATCCAGCATTGCAGACAGCAGTGGAAGCAGCAGCAGCGGCATTAACTGGCAGGCCCCACACCCTGTATTATCCACAGCCAGCAGCCAGCCATGCATTTCAAATTAACAATGCTGAGCGTGCCGAGAACATTGCAGCAGCTGCTGGTGGTCATAGTGCTGCCAGCAGCAGCAGCGAATGTGGCAGCTGTGACTGGGCACCAGCAAGCAGCCCCGGCAGCAGCAGCATTGCAGGAGCTCAGCATCCTTACATGCAGCACTGGCAGCAGAGGCAGCGCTGTGCACATCCAGGCTGGCATGTGATGTCAGCTGCCGCCAGCAGCAGCATACTGGACCCATTCACTGCTGCCACCATGCAGCAGCAGCAAGTAAGCGGCACAGCAGCCTGCCAGCTGTACGGCCCTGTCGGCCCACCAGCTCGTATGCGGCAGCCCATTGCGGCAATGACAGGGACAGCAACGGCAGTGACAGGGACAGCAACGGCAGCTGCACACCTTGCCCCTGGCAGTTCAGCTATAGCCCATGACCTGGCGAGGAGCAGTGGCTTGGCAAACCAGGCTGCATCTGCAGCTGCTAGCTATGCTGCAGCAGCACATGCAAGGCCAAGGCCTGGCACACCTCGCTGTGCAGGCCTGAGTGCAGCAGCAGCACCAGGCACACAGCGACCAGGTGGCAGCAGCGTGGCAGAGGGGCTGCGTCGGAAGCAGGCAGCTGGGACCCTGCTGCACGGTGCGCATAGCCAGCAGCTGGTGCCAAGCAGCCGTGCTGTTGTTGCTGTGGCTGCTCCAATGATTGTGCCGCAGCTCCTGCCAGACACTGTGGATGTGCATGAGCATCAAGCGCTGCAGCAGGTGCAGCAGCAAGCAGGACAGGTGGTTGGCCTGCAGCAGGTGGAGCAGGAGCACCTGCAGCTACATGCAGCAGCGCTGGCACCAATGGCTAGCACAAGCCAGGCAGCAGAGACTGTGAGGCACGCAGCACGAGCGCTGCAGAGGCTGCGATTGAAGCAGGCACAGCATGCGGCGGCGGCAGCTGTGGGTCCTAATCCACAGGCAGTTCAGCTAGCTGTTGCCACTGCAGTGCCTGCTGGCAGTTGTGAGTCTCACGCCCCAAGGCATGCTGCGCGTGGCATCTTTCAAAAGCCTGCAGGCGGCCGGGCAGCCAGGCAGCTGCCATCTGTGGCAGCTGGCGGCGTGCGAGGCTTGTCGCAGAGGCTTGTGCAGCAGCTGCAGCAGGCAATGGCTGCTGCGAAGCGCAACAATGAAGCTGCTCGAGTGGCACACATGGCAGCCTGCAAGGCAGCTGGGCAGCGACAGGTCAGCAGCGACAATGCTGTGCTGAGCAGGCCAAGCGCAGCTGCCGCCAGTGGTAGCAGTGAGCTGAAGCACCAGCAGCACCACAGTCAGACTGCAGGAGAAGCATCTACTGCAGTAGTGCCAGATGCCCCTGCTGCACCCCCTGCAGTAGCGACAAAGACAACTGCCTCAGGTGCAGCAGCAGCCCGACTGCAGAACAGGGCTGCAGAACTGGTGACAACTGGTTCAGTGGCTGAAGTGCGGCGAGCTGTGCCAGGCGCAGCGCGTGATGCAGCTGAAAGTAGTAGCAGCACTGCGGATGGCCGTGGGCAGGCCCGGCAGTCCAGCCTGCCTGCTGCTGCTGGCCACTTTGGCGAGATCGGCAGGTGCAGCAGCAGCAACTTGTCAGGAGACAGCCGCCATGCTTCGAGTAGCGAGGGCAGGCTGGGTGCCCTGCAGATCAGCGGTGTCGACAGCAACAGCTGCTGCAGCAGCAGCAGCAGCTATGCCAGCGCAGAGCCATGCTACACAGGGGACACAGCGGCAGCAGAGAAGCAGCATGTAGACATGCAGCTGTCTGCCAGTGTGCAGGACAAACTACTGTCAGCAACAGCAGAGACAAGCAGCGGCGATGACACAGCTGACCCTGCTGCTGGCGGTGCCAGCGCCGCCTCCCCCGCTACAACAGCATCAGGCCTGGCAGCATCCGCAGCAGCAGAGGCAGCCTTTGTCGCTGATGCTGATGATGCAGCTGCACCTGAGGCTCGCCAGCAGAGGCCTCCTGCTCCCGCTCCCCATGCCAGGGTTAGGCTAAGCAGCGCACAGAGCACCACCCCATGTAGCAGTCTAGTAGACACAGCACAGTCAGCGCTGAGCTATGCACTGCCAGGTCACCTGCTGCTGCGCACACCTTTTGTGGGCTTGCACAAAGATGACCATGACTATGTCGAAGAAGCCATTGAAAAATGGTATGGTGCGGATGGCTGCAAGGACTTGCTGTTTGTGCACCAGATGCGCGGCGATGCAGCATGCAAGCCAGGTGGGGCAAGGAAGAAGCTGGTGTGGCAGGCGGCAGCCAGCATGTAGGCATCGGAAGGGTCGCAGCAGTGCAGTAGTATTTGCAGAGTGCTCAACTGGGGGCAGGCGTGGGCAGCGACAGGGATGTAGTTTGGCAGGTAGACTTAATGACTGACAGCTTGTGCACAGCAAGGCGGTACCACGTGTCCAGATGCACACACAGTGGAAGGGTTGGTGCCCCTGAAGCTCCTGGACAGCTGCTTTCTACATGTCATCAGTGGCGCCAGCATCGTTCACAGTGGGTGGTCCACGTTGCATGCATGAGCAGCAGCAGTCATTGGCTTTCATGCGGGGGGTTGGGCGGGCTGCCAGTGTACTGCATGCTAGTGCCGTGTCCTCTCACAAAGTGCTGTGCTGCTCAGACCTGGGTGAGGTGCTTGTGTCTTCTGTACTACAGAACATGTGGTACTTGATAAGTATCCTGTTTCACTGGAACATCTGTCCACAGTGGTATCACTGCGGTGGCAGTGTGGCGTGGACATCATCATATTACCCATTCAAGCCATAGCATCAGCGCCATCGGCCCCGCGCCCCACCGGGGCGGAAAGAGGAGGGAGCACTGCTCCAGAATGTTTGCATGCATTGCGCACATCCCAGGACTTGACAAGAAAAGCAGCAATACACAGTGACACCATCCGACATCTTCCAGAACTGCCCCAAATATCATCAGATACAAAACGCAACACCTTGATTGACGAATCAGCCATGGACAAAACGCTGCGCAACTTTTCAACGCAACCAGGCAGGGATCTGATCTCAGCAAACATACTATCCCTCTGAGCAGAAGTAGCAGGGCAATCAAACATGAAGTGTGACAAAGACTCAACTTCTGCACCACAACAAGGACATCCTGAAGTGGAGTTAGCTCTGCGCCCGCCAAACTGCCTAGTGCGCTCATGTACACACAGACAACCCATACGAACACGCAAAAGCAATTCAATACCACGTGGAATTGCCATTGAACGCAAGTACGGCCTAGGCCTCCTGAAACCCATAGCATCAACATGAGTGGGATGCACATGAGTCACATACCGACTCAGAGTGGAGTGTTCCAACGTTTCACATGCAATCCTTTCAGCATGTAGTGTCCTGACCTGCTTGTTGACATGGCTCTTGCACGCACTGGCTCTGCCTTCCGCGGTCACAACATTCACACCATACTTGCACAGCAGGCTCTGCACATACTTGTGCCACGGTGTCACCGCCACAGCACCACTAGGACGCCTCCATTCAGCTGTAAACACTTGATTTGGCAGCCGAACGCCCTGCATACGCTGAATCCTGTAGTAGTACTCCAAAGCCCTCTGATGAAGCCACATATGCAACGGTTTCACACCCCATTCTGCCAAGAGAGCTGAAGAGCATGGGCGCTCCTTGCCACAGCGCATTGCGCATTTGATGATGTCTGTCTGCACTTTGTCAATCAGCTGCAGTTGCCTAGCTGTGGACGGAAACCAAACCTCACTGCCATATTCGACAATGGGACGGACACCCGTCAGCAACAGTATGCGTTTAACCTCCACACTGATGCTGCGGCTCTTCCACATTGGCATGAGCGCACCCTTCACACGTTGCACCTTAGCCAGCATCTTCTCAAAATGTGTGGTCCATGTACAGGTATTGTTGAAACCACAGGCCAAGATAGCAGTGCGGTGGGGCGCGGGGCCGATGGCGCTGATGCTATGGCTTGAATGGGTAATATGATGATGATGAGGCCAAGATAGCAGTACTCCGATACAACAGGCACAGGAACATTGTTCCAAACAATGCCGGAGTCGACCAGCTGGCTGGTCTGTCTTGCGGGCAGCACATGCATGACGGCAGACTTCAAGCTGTGGAGCTTGAAGCGCCACTGGCAACTGTAATTGTAAACAGTTGCAGCCACAGCCTGAACTTCAGACAGAGACCCGCAGACAGCAACAAAGTCATCAAAGTCATGCATACAGTGTGTAGCAAAGTCATGCATACAAAGTCATGCATACAGTGTGTAGCCCTTTGTTCGTACGTGGAATACTTGAAACCTGCGGTTATCCTGAAAATGACACCAGCTTGTGGCTACGGCCTGCACGAGGTGTCCGGCGCTCTGCTTTTCACTGCTGTAAAAGAATACAGCACTGCATGCATGCAAAGGAGTGCCCCACAGACTACCACCCTCCCGCATGCAAGCCCTGCTGCGTGCACCCACTGTAAAGTGTAAAGTGTGGGTGGGCCGGTGGCCCTACTATGGTAATATGGTAACAATAAATGATGCATGACGCTGAGACGCACTGTAGACAAGTAGTAAGCACCAGATCCAAGCAAGGAGCTTCAGGGGCACCAGCCTTTCCACGGTCCAAGGAAGCAGATAAGGTTGATGGCTGCTCACGCTTGTCACAACCTGCAGCTTCAGTGTATTGCTGCTTTTCTTGTCAAGTCTTGGGATGTGCGCAATGCATGCAAACATTCTGGAGCAGTGCTCCCTCCTCTTTCCGCCCCGGTGGGGCGCGGGGCCGATGGCGCTGATGCTATGGCTTGAATGGGTAATATGATGATGATGATGAACCTGCAGCTTCAGAGTTACACTTGGCTTGGGCCGCTCAACCAGCGCTAGCGGGCCAGGCTGGCCTCTGCAGGGCGGCGTGTTGTATGCCCTTGCTGGTACTACTTCAGCTGCGTATGGCTGAACAGTATGCATCACGCTGATTGCAGACTGCAGGCACTGGATGCAGTGCAACAACTTAGCGTGTCAGCACCTGGGCTATACCAAATACCCAATACCAAAGTAGGGCCACAGGCCCACCCACTAAGGAGCCAAACAAGGCTCATGGGGTCCCACAACAGCCAAGGAGTACCAATCCAACCAACTAATCCGAGGCATATACAGTATAGCCTATACTACTACTATGACCAGGTCTAGGGTTTTTGTGCACCGCATCATGCTGCGCTCTATGATACCAGTGACTCGCAGCGATTTCAACAAGTTGGTCCAGAGCTTTGTGTCTGATCTTTAAATCGTAGCTGTACGTTGAAGGGTCACCGAGCGACAGCAGCAGCACAGCAGCAGCACAGCAGCAGCACCACAAAAAGTGCGTTCCGGATCGAGCTCTGCAGCCGAAACTAAAACTTGTAGTTTTCGTGAACATTACTTATTTGACGTTGGGTGGTGTCTGACGTGCAGTGGCACAAGACGGCTGTCGTGAGGTGGAATGGAAGGGGCAACCCTTTTCTTACTTGATGCACCATCCCGGTTTCAACAAGACCGAGAACTATGGATCGTCGAAGGCAGCAACAGGTGCGGAAAACTCCTCCTGCTTGCGAGTGTGTGGTCTCGACCTGTACAGTCACCTCCGCTCCGTAGCAACCTCACTGGTTGTCACGCTTACGTTGCGGTGATCGCAGGTGCTCATGCGTCTGATTACGGGCCGAGCAGCGATGTTGGCACCAGGGTAAGCTGGCATGAGCAGCAGAAGCAACCCGAGCAGCAATAGCACCACAGCCTGGACGCCTGAGCCTGTATGTCTATTGTCTTTTCATAGTGGTTGTGCTGTGTTTCCTGCTTTGTATGCTCCGTCATCAACCAACAGAACATGATTGCGATACAACCGCTTGGTGCACACGATGATTGCAGGCAGGCACAGGTACCTGGAATGGACCAGCACCCACTGGCGCCCGCAACCCAGAAGCAGCAGCAGCAGCAGCCAAGCCAGCTGTGGTCTATGAGGCTACCACAGCGCTGCTGTCGACAGGTCAGCGCATGCCCATGATTGGGCTGGGCACTTTCCAGCTCAGCTCTGCTGCTGTTGTCAGGAAAGCACTGGAGCTGGGTTACCGCCACTTTGACTGTGAGTGAAACAAGCAGCACCTGCTGTTAGCAGAACAGTCGCTGCAACGTGTACGGGAGCTAGCAGTGCCGCAGCTTGCGCAAAGCAGTCGCAGGACACCCTCAACAGGCTCGGCCGCAGGCGCTGCGGTCTAGAGCAAGTATGCATGCATCGCTGGGCATGGCTGACATTGCAACAGCTGTTGTGGATGCGCGCAGCAGTGCATTGTTGGCGGCGGCGGCGGGTGTGTTGGTGTTGGCGGCAGCGGCAGTGTGTGAGTGTGGGCGGTGGATTCACAACAGGCCTCCAGCAGCAGTCAGGCCTGCTCCCATCCTTCTTGCACAATCATCACTAACATTGCATCGGCAGCACACGCAGTCCGCAAGCAGAACAGCAACAGCCGCGGCAGCAGCAGCAGCAGCTGGAGGAGATGTAGCTGGCTGTCTCTGCCATGCCTGGCATTTGTCCTCCTATCTTACTCCACTACAAGCTGCATTGTTTCTTCTGTGTGCAGGCGCTGCATTCTACGGCAATGAGGCGATTGTAGGCGAGGGTCTAGCAGAGTTCATTGCTGCCGGGCGCCGTTCGGAGCTTTTCGTCACTGGCAAGGTCTGGAATACACATCACAAACCAGCAGATGCAAGGTGCGAGGCTGCACGCTGCTGGCATTGCAGCAGTAGCCACGCACTGGCAGCAGCAACGGCACCACTGCAGCATTGTTTTGCGCAGCTGTGCTCTGATGTTGGGGAGCTTTGCCAGCACAGCTAGGGCATGCAGGCCCGCAGCTGTATATACATACAGCAGCAGTGGCAGCAGTGGCAGTGCACGCCAGGTTGCGCAGCATGCGTCGCCGGCCTGCAGCAGCCGAACCTGGCGCTGGTCAGCACTGCACAGGAGGCGGGTGTCTGTAGATCGCCTGTGCATCCGCATGCTGCACAGCGCGTGTGCAAGCGCTCCCATGTCGCGGAGTGATGCAGGAGGTGGCCTTGCAGCAGCTGGGCTTGGTGCTGGTGCACTGGCGTGAGTCGTGCCCTGCACACCTCCTGGAGGTTTCATGGCTCGCTGGCCACGCTGCTGAGCTGACTGTTTGCAGGGCACCTGTGCAGCAGAGCCCGAAGCTGTTGCGCTGGCGCACTCACATGCCTAGCAGAGGTAGAGCCGTTCGTGACGCCTGCCGCCTTGCTGTCCGGCTGCTTGGGCTCCCTGCAGGGCGTCTGTGCAGCAGAGCCTGAAGGACCTGGGCCTGCAGCAGCTGGACCTGGTGCTGGTGCACTGGCCGGAGGCGTGGGCAGCTGGCAGCGACCCCAAGGGCACAGTCACACCAGACGACAGCGTCAGCCTGCTGGACACCTGGTGAGAGGGAGAGAGATTGTGTTGAGGCCGAGTTTGGTGTCTGTGTGCTTGCTTGCTTGCTTGCTTGCTTGCTTGCGCAGCACTGGCAGCAACCCCAACGGCACCGTCACATCAAAGCACAGCGTCAGCCTGTCGGACATGTGGCGTGAGCCCAGCTGTTGTTTTGTTCTGGTCACATGTTACATCCGCCCCTGCTGAAGGTGCGGCATGAACGGCGACTCTCAGCAGTGCTGGCAGGAGTCCTGAGCAGTGGCAGCAGTGGCCCTGTTCAACATGGAGTACAGCTGTCTCCTTGGTGGAGGGTGCTGCTGCTGCCGGTTGCAGTTGCTGCTGATGGCGCTGCTGCATGTCTTGAGTGGCCTGGAGTATGGAGGAAGGGCTCCATGCTGCCGCTGCTGCTGCTGCTGCTGCTGTCCAGGCGTGGCCTAGAGGCGCTTGTCGACGAGGGCCTGGTCTCCTCGCTGGGCCTGAGCAACTGCAGCCTGGCGCAAGTGGAGGAGGTGCTGGCAGCAGCAAAGCACAAGCCGGTGTGCAACCAGGTGCGCTGCCTTGCAGGTTGAGCTGCAGTCACCGCCAGCGCAGCGCAAGCTGGCCGGCGCGCTGCGATGCAGCTGTGCGGTCACAGAAAACCGACAAGCCATATCTTGTGCAAAACCATCTGGTTGTGTGTGGGTGTCGGCTGCGCTGCGAGCACTGCCAGCGCAGCGCAAGCTAGGCGGCACGCTGCGCCGCAGCTGTGTGGTCACATGAAACAGACAAGCCACATCTCGGGCACAACCATCTGGTTGTGTGTGCGTGCAGGCTGCGCTGCGAGCACCGCCAGCGCAGCGCAAGCTGGTCGGCGCGCTGCGCCGCGGCTGTGCGGTCACATGAAACCGGCAAGCCACATCTCGTGCACAACATCTGTTTGTACTTTCTGCGCAGGTTGAGCTGCACCCGCTGCTGGCGCAGCGCAAGCTGGTGGGTGTGTCGTACCGCAAGGGCGTGGTGAGCGTGGCGCACACGCCCCTGGGCAGGCGCTCGCCGGAGCTGCTGGAGCACCCCGTGGTGGCGCAGATCGCGGCAGAGACCGGCAAGACTGCTGAGCAGGTGAGGTTCCGTGGTCAGGTTCGGGCTGATGTCTTCGCCTGAGACTAGGCAGGTTTCTGGCTTTGGTGCGCGTGAGGTCGCAGGTCGCAGCGGTGACCGGCAAGACCGTGAGCAGGTTGGTAGGGGTGGGGTTGCAGGGGAGGAGCGGTGCTGTTGCTGCTGGTGTGCTTGGGTGCGCGGGCGGTGGTGCGGCAGGCGATAGCTACTCGGGTCTGGTCACTGCGAACCTGGCAGGATTTGTGGATTCTGGTGGGGGTTTGCTGTCACCTGGAAATGCTCCCTCACTCTTTGTCGCTCAGCATGGCGCTGCTTGCATCACCCATGACACAAATGTGTTGCTGGTCGTGCTGAATCGAGCAATCGTTCAGCATCCAATGTCATATATCCGAAGCGCATTGCAGGAGCCCTGCCACAGGTGCTGTCTGTCATGTAGTGCACACACCGTCCTTTTCACTCCTCACCCTTGTTGCCAGTGCTGCTTGTGACATGGACTGCTCAGGCGATGCTGCTGCTGTGGTTCATTGTGTCAGGTAATGATAATGTGCACGATGCAGCACGGTGGCGACCCCTGAGATCAGCAGCCCAGGGCACCAATCCACAAACATGCCCTTTGGAACAACACCTGCCTATCTGCGTCACGTCCCTGACCATGCCCTGCCCCTGCTGTTGCTACCCCCCGTCCTGCTGCTGCTTCATGTGCTGCCGGCTTCTGTGGCCCTGTTTCCAACCCAGGTGCTGCTCAAGTACAACATGCAGCGCGGTGTGGTGGTGATACCTAAGGCCAGCAGCCCAGAGCACCTGGCAGCCAACCTGCAGGACATGTTCAGCTGGAGGCTCAACAACAAGCAGAAGGTAAGCTGTCCCGCTGCAGTAGCACTTACCACACACCGGCACAGTGCTTTGAAGGCAGCATGTGACTGGGAGCAGCTTGGCAAGGTTGCCAGAAAGTCGGTGCACGAACAGCTGCATGCAGCTTGTGCACCGTGCTTTGCAGCGTGTCCTGGCTCTGTTGCTGACACGTGCGCTGCACTTGGCGTGTCGTCTGTGTGGGGCATGCTGCACAGGTGGATGCATGTGCGCTGGCACAAGCTGTGATTTCTGCTAGCCTCCGTGCAGGGGTGCTCCAGCAGTGCGGTACTGCTGCATTGCCTGCAAGGAGGAAGCGCAATGTGCTGGACATGCTGCCTCCTGCTGCACTGCCTTGCAGGTGCTGCTAGATACAATGGACACCGGAAGGCGCTTTGTGGACTTTCCATGGAAGAACTGGGGTGACACAGAGGAGGGGGGAGTGGCAAAGCCCAGCATAGTTTTGGCAGCAGGCAAGGGTACTGCTTAGTAGTGATCTCTGGAGAGTGTCATGCATGATGGTCAAATTTACGGGCTCTGCGGTGAAACACCGAAGTATGGAGCAGCCTCTTGTTGTGCAAGTGCGCACATGCATGCCCCCAATGAGCCTCTCGTTGGCTCCTGAATGGGGTTCCCACTCCTTGTTGGGTGGAGCATGTAATGTAATGTAATGTATGCATGGCAACAAGCTGGACGGTGTGGTCTGCAGCGACTTTCCAGGCCAGGCTGGAACTTTCATGGCAGGATGATGATGCAGGCACAGGTTACCTGCAGCCGATACCGCAGCCTGACCACCTGCAAGGAAGGCCTTCTTTGCCCTAGGGCACCCTCAACAGCCAGGGAGTGCTGTTGCAGTGCTGTTTGGCCTCAGGTGGTACGGCAGGTGTGCTGCTTCGGAAACCTGGTGGTTGACCATCTGGCATAACATTGTTACTGTGTTATGCCGAGTTCAGTCTGACAACACTGTGACAGGTGCTAAGATCAAGGCGTGGCTGTCAGAGGGTACTACGGGGCTGAGCCCGTTGACATATCCTAGCATTAACCGCAACAATCAACGCACCATCAGTCACCGAAACAAGGTAGGAGATGCAGCGGCAGAGGTTGCATGCAGAGTGAACATCATGCGTCTGTACACGGGAGTTTTGTGTCCTTTAGACAGCATCTCAGGTGTGCCTGAAAAGCTGTGCACCTATCCTGCTATAAGAAGCGTTTTGGGCAACTCAGCAATTTTTGCCTCGAGTGTCTGTCACGCCTGCGTCACTGCCATGGCTTACCACCGGTGCCTGTCCTGCCTCTGACAGGTTGTGACAGTCACTGCCCGTTTGCTCGCAGGCTTACTTGCAATACATATCCAAGCCCTTAGATTGACAAGAGACAGTGCTGCGCTGAGTCTCATTGCATCTAGCCTGCTGGACTCGCGCCAGCAGGCGGGAGTCTCGAGAAGCTGCCAGGAGACGTGAAAGAGCAACGAGCATGAGCAGCTCGAGCTTCAGCACGCCTCAGGTGCAATTATAAACGCTCCAATGCTGCGAAGCGACAGGGAGATGTCACATGATGCAGCAGACACATGATAGTATGCTGCACTGCAGGTGCAGCCTCAAGAGCAGCCCTGCGCCTGCAGCCATCACATCAGTACAGCTGGAGCAAGCCAATTAGGAGAACAACTTCTGGGTAGCTGGAATTTGGGCGCCCAAGTTGTGCAGCAGCAGGTGGGTGGCGCCGGCAGATTGTGGTTGGCACGCCAGCCTGCGGTGCAGCTGTCATCATTTGCAGTCACGCTCAACTTGACACATCAATATGTGAATGCTGCATACACTGGTGCATTGAGCACGTGCCATGCACTGGTGCCAATGTTGAGCAACAATCCATTGTCTTGTCAACGCAAGGTTTTGCAGGATGCCATTGACTTTGCAGCAGCACTGTTGATGATCAGCCACAGCAGCAGCAGCAGCAGCAGCAGGTGTGCTGGAGTTTGCTTGCTTTGCCTGCATTGAACTTGACATCAACTTTACATCAAGTTCGCTGTGTTTGGCATACACCCATGCACACCCAGCAAGCACACAACTGCAAGTGGTGGTCTGTTCATGATGCGGCTTCGCGTGCAATGGTGGTGGGGCCTCTTGTCCCTGCAGGGCTCAAGTCCCTTCAGGATTCAGACAAAGGGGCGCTTCACCATCATAGAGGAGGAGGGCAGCAGCCCAAAGCTATCATTCAGGCTGCCCAGCTTTGCAGGGAGCCAATCAGGCCAGCAGAGTGCGTCAGGATCAAGCTACACACATGCAACACCAGCAGGCTACCAGGCAACTTCCACCCCAGGTGGGGCTTCGCATGCCATGCAGTGCCCTTAGGACCCCTTGTCAAATCCATACCCTGTCACTGGTTTGCCGCAAATGCGCTGCTGAGCTGAAGACTCAGTTGGTACAAGTTCATTTTCTGCAGCATGCATATTTTTGCCTAGTTGACGTTCCAGTGCCACTGCAAATGACATCTGCCATAGGTTACATGTGGCTTGGTCACTCTGCACTCAGGCCGGCTGCTGCTCATGTTTGCTGCTTGCAGGCACCACTATGACAGCCCGCATAGGTGCTCATAGTGGCCACAATCAGGCTGCCAGCAGCAGCAGTAGGAAGCCAGCTGCAGGGGCACTGCAGATGCCGGGGCAGCTACAATGAACATGCTGAACAGATGCAGCCTTGCCAATTGGCCACATGGAAAATGACCAGTGGTCAGCTGGTAGCGGCGGTTGCTTGCAGGCTTGGCAGCAGCTCAGGGGCGCCCAGGGCTTGCCGGCTGACAGAGCACAAGCAGCCTATGCTCACAGCAGCATTCCTTGAACTGTGGTGGACCGTGCAGCGGCGGCGCAGCGCAGCATGGTGCCAAGCACATCAACACAGTGTGCCCACAGCGGTACTAAAACGTTTTGGGTCAGCTGGCAAGCCTGCCAAAGGTTGCAGCAGCCACCGGCTTGCAGCACCGTGCTGGCAGGGTACACTTTCATATGTATTAGGACAGCAGAAGCTGCAGCACTGCTTACAATGAATATATGCTGGTGGCTTGCAGCACCGTGCTGGCAGGATGCACTCTTATATGTTTGGACAGCAGAAGCTGCAGCACTGCTTATGGTGAACATATGATTGTGCTAACACCCTGTTTGTACTATGTGATTAGGGCTAGCTTTAAAATGTAGAGTATACATTTACTTCGAGTTTGTCAGCGGCCAGCATCCTTGATGGGCGTTCAATCCCACAGCAGCAGTCGTGTTTAGGCTGCTCCTGCACAGAGGAGAAGGCTCACATGATATTACTGGTCACTAGCTATAGCTGCTGCTTACTGTGGCTCAAGCGCCTTCTGGCATGCACAAGGTTGGTTGATCAGACTCAAGATGTTGAGCAGCAATGTGATTTCCGTGCAGAATGCTTGACAACAGTGTTGCATCGAATTGGTTGCAGTGCTCGTGGATAATAAGCCACTGACAAGTTGTCAGCAACGGGAGCGTTTACAACTGTCCAACAGCGGCTGCCAGTCATTCGTTGCAATCCATGAATCTTATACACCATGAACATGCATCTTCCAGTGGCCAGCGGCTTGCGGTGGGTTATGCTAGGCGCGCATGCGTGTCAGCACCGTTACATGGAAAGTTTTCAGCATGCTGGGAACGCATGCGCATGCCATGCATGACATGCTGGTTTGTTGCAGCAAACGCCAATTGGCGCTCTCACTAAGCAGCCTGCTGTCTGCATGCATGCAGCATATGATGCTAAGGCTGTTCACACATGTTTAGGATGCTCGTCGCCTTGCCAGGCATCTGCCTGTCCACTGGAATGCCTGGCAAAGCCTTTGGGCATGCAGCCACCTCAGAGTGTTTTGCATGACTCTGTGGTTCACAATATCACACATATGTGTTCAGAGTTCATACAATTGTTGGATGGCGAGGCTTTTCTTGTGTAAAGGGATTGCAGGAAGCACAGTTTGCAGAGCAAACTGCTAGCAGCGCTGCTTATGCAATTGCAACAGTCACATGGCCAAGATCTCCAGAGCCACCATCAGCCAGTGGCTGATCTCATTCCCATTGCCTTGCAAACAGCAGGTCTCCGAGGCTGCTTTTCCTGCTAGTCTCTCTACTATCACCTGCATGAAGATTGAAAAACTGGTCAGTGCTGCTCAAGATCATGGAAGCTGGGAGCGAGCACTGACGTTCTTACGACTGTTTTAGTCACCAGGAGTCCTCTTGAGGTTATACCTCAAGGGCTACATAGCCCCCTCCATATTTAAAGTAGTTGAAACGGTGTCAGTGACACTGTCTCCAGGTACCATATCCACAATTTCTGCGATTACAGAGAGCCTCAAGCAATTGGCCGGTGAGTAAAATGCCCTCCGGAGGATCACTGAATCCAGTGACGCACCTGATGTCCGTGTGCCCCGTCATGACGCACCTGATGTCCGTGTGCCCCGGGCAGGCCTAGGGTGCAGGCCTGCACTGGCGGTAAAGTTTTACTGTGTGAAGTTTTGCTTTATTTTACAGCAACCGCGAGCTGTTTCATGTGTCATGCACCGTACTGTGTGCAACCGCCGCCATATCGTAAACATTGAGAGGTTTCTTCTCATTGTTGTGCATACGATAACCTGTACCACTCGTCGTGGCACAACTGCCAACAGCTGCCGCTTGTGCACCTCGACAGCAATTGCGTGCCCAGCAGACACTTACTTGCTGATATTCTATAAAACGGCGATGCATGCACACGCGTCACTGCTGAGGAGGCCGCAATCTCTAAGCAATAACAATGTGATAGGACCACTGACAACAACTTCCCCACTGGGCCAGCTTCCAATCCTCTACGGCCCGTTAACCACCAGATGTGCGGCCCGCTGACATGCCTCAAATGGCACTGGGTTGTGGTAGAATACTTTAACGTGAACTTAGGCACCTGCAGGAGCTGTCCGTGCACCTTTCAACGCATCGTTTGGCGCGGTTATAACCGGTAATCACCATCAACTACCAGCCTCTGCTTGCGCACCTCGAGAGCTATTGCGCAATAGCATGCGTGCCCTGAAAATGTGCTGTATGTCAAGTGACAATTTGCATGTTTACGCGTCATTCTTATAGATTGCCGCAATTTTAAGGCGAGGGAAATTTGTTAGGAACACTGACAACCTGCCCAGCTTCCACTTCTGGCACACGACATCTGCGGCCTGCCTGCAAACGTGGTAGAATAGCCAAATTCAATATTCTGTGACACCACCAGTTGGCGACGGTCGCCGAGCCATTGTCATTGCGCGAGTAATTAAGCACCATTCGCACAAATGTCAGGCACTCACCGGAACACACAGGCTGCAGCAGCACCTGCTGGCCTCCACACCGCCAAAATCAATAAACCTGAACCCTTTACACAATCATCATCATGCGTGGCCTATTACCCAACCAGCCCGCACCTTCAAACAATCGCAGCCTTTTCCCAAGCAGCCCGTACTAGTACATGTACTGTACAGTACTGTTACCCAATCGCAGCTGTCCAGACCCGTAATTCAAACAGCATGAGGGTAGTCATCATCATGTTACCAATCCAAGCCATAGCATCAACGGCATCAGCCCCGCGCCCCACAGGAGCGGAAGGTAGCCAGTACTGCGTCATGAACATGGTCAACTGACACTGACACAGTTAACAACCATTAGCGATGGACCTGCGCTACAGAGCACACTCCTGCTGCTACTATGTTCCACCCTCACCCTCACACTCACGACGCCTGCTGCCAGAGTAGACTCTGCCCAATCTTGGCGGAATCCTGTGTTGCTATCGCCGTTGCTGCTGGCCATAGCCGCCAGGTCCCCGCTGCTGCTGTTGCTGCTGCTGCTGCCCTGGTCCCCGCTGCATGCCGGGTGGACCGCCATAGCCTTGGTGCATGCCCTGACCCATGGCGGGCGGGTGGCCGCCAAACCCTGCAAGCAACGCAAGACAACAGCACTGGGTCAGCAGCCATCCGAAACGCCGCTGCTTCAGCATCGGTAAACTCCGCTCCTCCAGCATCGCGGAATGCCAGAATACCAAGAGCTTGCACGCGCCCCACCAACTGGTGTATGCACGCAGTTGGCAGAGCTGCGACCTGCTGTGCATGCACCAGCAGAGAGGCGACAAGTGCCACGGTCCAGCCAACAGGCGCTACAGCTGCTGCTGTCGTGTGCAGGACTGCACTGGGCAGCCTCACCTGCGCCGTAGCCGGGAGCGCCGTAGCCGGCCCCACTGCGCTGCTGCGCAGCCGCCGGGTTGAACCCGACTGCAGCGCCCTGCTGAGCACCAGGCACGAAGCCTTGCTGCTGCCTGGGAGGCCCGACGGGCATGCCCGTGGACGGCGCGACACCGTAGCGGTTGGCGGCTGCTGCTGCCGGGGCACCGCCGCCGCCGCTGGTGCGTGGCCGCACGTTGCGGTCCTGCGTGCCGCCATAGCCCTGCAGCGCAGCAGGTGGGAGAGACAAGATGAACGCACATGCTGTACAGACAAGAAGGATCACCATGCAACGCATTCGGTAATAAGATGCTGCTCAACGGCTCCCATAGGGCATCAAACGCGGCCGCGCCCACATGCAGAGTCAGTACCACGGTTTGCGTACCTGCGCGCGCAACGACATGCAATGAGACGGTTTGCACGGCTCCTCACATGTGCGCAGCGATAGCGTGGCTAAGCCTGGTCATCTGCCGAGCCCCCTCGCATCACAGCATCCACGTCAACTCACCGCAGGACCCGCTGCTGCTGCAGCTGCAGCTGCCGGCATCCCGGGTATGTAGGGTGGCCCTCTGCCCGGGCCTCCAGGCATGCCGCCGTGGTGTGCAGCGCCAGCAGCGTGCCCTGCGTGCGGGTGCCCGTAGTGACCGCCTGCAGGTGCACAGGAACAAGCATGCACACAGCATGTTGGTGTTGATGCAATCAAGAGGTGCAGCCAGAGCAGCATGTGTGGAGCAGCAAGGACACCAGAGCGCCTGCCCTCCTGAGGATGAAAAAGCACAGCCAACACAGCAGCAGCACAGCGCCGAGGCAACAGAGGCAGGATTGCAGCACGTGTGTTCAGGCCAACCGGGGGGTTCGAGGCACAGTGAGGTGCAGAGCTGGCGGCATGTTGTGCGCACAGCTCGTTGTACGGAATGCCAGCCCAGGTGTGCGCTGCATCAGCATGACTACAGTCAGGCAGCAACGAAGAACAGCACGCTTAAATTCAAAATATACACAGGTACGCATGCTGGTGCGCAACCACACACCTGCGTGGTGCCCTGCTACGGCGTGGGCATTGTGCCCATGCTGCTGCTGATGCTGCTGGTGTTGCTGCTGCTGCTGCTGCTGCTGCCTGTTGCGCTTCTTGGTGGTCCACTCGTGGCAGTCCGGCAAGGTGGGCAGGCCGCTGGGCTCGCACGCCGGCGGCTGGCAGTAGAAGTAGGGGTGCTGCACACGCACCAGCCACACAGCAGCGCGACGCCAAGGCACATGTGAGGCAGGATAATGGGAGGCGCCTGGTGGCGTGCACCCAGCAAGGCAAACGCCTGAAGCGACCAGCAGCTCGCAGGTGCTGAGGCGGTGCCGGCCCTGTCACTGCGACCTATTCTGTGGGGTCTGCTGTCACCACTGCGGTCAGCAGGTCCGACACACAGAGCGTTTTGAGTTGAGAGGTGCACGCCTGCAACACACCACACCACAGCACCACGTGACACTCCAGCATGCTGGCCCTATGCCTCAGCCCCCACCCACGCCAGCATGCACAGCGCACAGCCAACCAGCGGGCGGACCAAGCATTGTTCACCAGCATTGCCTCTGTTGCAGTGGCGTGCTTGTTGATGCTGAGGGCCAGATGCCCAACAACAGCGTCAGGCTACATCGCATGGTGGTGTCCACACCAAACCCCCTCAACACTCGCGACATCCAGCACCCTAGCTCCCGAGTGGCGCCGGTTTACAGGCGGCTTCCAAGTGCAACCCATCGCAGCATACACAGCTCACCAGCCACATTCAAACAGGTCTAGAACCATGCTACTCACCAGCGCCGCGTCTGTTGCGGTGATGGGCTTCTAGGGGTCGAGTGCCAGCATGCCCAACAACAGTATTAGAGTACATCACATGGAGGCGTTCAAACCCAAACTCGCACGACACTCTCGCACCAACACCCACAAAACCAGCACGCGAGCTCCCCAGCACACCAGCCACAACCAACATGGCGACAACCACACCACTCACCATCGCCGCGTCTGTTGCGGTGATGCGCTTCTTGGGGTCCAGCGCCAGCATGCCCTTTAGCAGCTCCACCGCCTCTGCGGGCAGCTTGTGGCGCTTGCACCAATCGTCAAAGTTATCGGGGCCCTTGCGGTAGTTGGACGACTTCACGTTGGCGAAGCTGCATGGTGCAGACAGCAGCGCAACACTTGAAGTTAGCGCACATGCATGGACCATGCCCAGCACCAGGCGGTGACTGGGGACTGACACAAGCATAACGTTCACGGTTGGCCGCTGGCAGGCTGCTGCTACCGCCAGCCTGCGTGTTGCTGAGGGTGCCAACTGAGTTACCGACTTGTGCAAACTGGCAAGCGGCCTACGGTCAGCAACGCCACTGCAACTCCTCAAACGTGCTACGGCAAGGTGCGCACACTGCTGCTCCCAGACCCAGTGCACACCGGCAACTGCAACCGGAGGTAATAAGCAACCAACAATCAGCGCGCCGACTCACAACTCCAAGCTGGACACTCCTGGCCAGTTCTGCTCTGATGGCGCGCCCATGAGCTTGAAGATGCACTCCAGCTGCTGGGACTCGTTGTTACCTGCAGCAGCAGCAGCAGCAGCAGCAGCAGCAGCAGCAGCAGCAGCAGCAGCAGCAGCAGTAGGCAGGACATAGCCGTAAGCATGTGTTCGCTTTAAAGCATGTGCACGCTTCAAATAAATGGCAGCCCACAACAAAGGCAGGTACTGGCAGCTGTGACGTGCAGCAGGGGCAGCCAGGGCATCCGCCGTCAGCACGAGCATAGGCTGATACAGTGACTCTGATCCACAGCCGCAGTAAAAACAAGCAAATCTGGTACCAGCTGCACTCAAGATAGGCAACCCCATGTTATTGTTTGAGAAGGGGGACAGCTGCTGCAAAGAGACAACCGCTGTGTGAAACGACCACCACAAACCTGAAACAGCGGCTCCTTGCCAACAGATCACTGACAACGCGGCCCACATCCTACACAGCAGCGCCACACACATACCAGCACACAATGGTAGGGTGCGTGGAGGCGCGTAAGGCCTCCTGACCGTCACACACGCCGCCTTCCTTAAACTTACGCGGGTGTCAAGTATGAACACACCACGCGTAGCTCATTCATTCATTCATTCATTCATTCATTCATTCATACCAGCACACCTGAGCACCCTCCACAGCACGCTGCACGCACCTGGGAACAGCGGCTTCCTCGCCAGCAGCTCAGCAAAGATGCACCCCACGCTCCACACGTCCACCTCCGGCCCGTAGCGCTCAGCGCCCAGCAGCAGCTCAGGCGGCCTGCAGGGGGAGCGACAGGTCACACACACACCATGCACAGGTCAGTACACATGCAGCAGCTCAGGCGGCCTGCAGGGGGAGCGACAGGTCACACGCATGCGAAGTGGCCGCAGTCTGCGAAGCAGCTCAAATGATGGACCTCGCAGCAGCCGTGATCCATCAGCCTGCGCTTGCCCGTCCTCTACAAGATGTGACCTTGCAGCATGCGATGTGCAGTTGAAAGGTGAAGCAGGATGAAAGTGCACCGCATCACCACCGCAGCGGCCGCACCTGTACCACAGCGTGATGACTCGGTTGGTGAGCTTGCCTTCTTGGTCGTCGTTGTAGTTGCGTGCCAGGCCGAAGTCCGCAATCTTGAGCGCGCCCGACCTGCAAGCGGGGCGTCGCCACAGCACGCACACCGATGCACGGGTCAGCAGGCGTAAAGGTGCGTGGCGTGCGCCAGCAGTACTGCTGGTGAGAGTCTGGCGGCTGGCTGCAGCGACGCCCGCTTCGGCCCGCTGCAAGCAAACAGGTGTGCCACCCACAAGCAAGCCCTTGCTCATACCAAACCAATGCCAACTTACGAAATGCACACGACCCCCGAAACTGCTTTGATGCCAGGGCAGCTGCCGCCCATGTGCATCCGTGCTGCAGCGCAACGACCTGTCTATGAGCAGGTTTGACGCCTGAGGTCTCTGTGCAGGATGCCGTTCTTGTGGCAGTACGCCAGGCCCTTCAGCAGCTGCAGCATGATGCACTTGATCTACAGCCAGCGCGAGCAGCAGCAGCAGCAGCAGCAGCAGCAGCATAAAAACATCTCTGATTTGAGCCCAACCTAATGACCAGCAGAACCCTTGGTGGCGCAGCAGGTTAACATGTGAGCATACAACAGCACATGCCCCCACTCACCTCCGGCTAAACAAGTACTCATCACCTCCCACCATGCCTACTTGTCATTCATTTATATTGTGCAACAGCCTGTCTCCTCGCTGCACGCATCAGAGCACGCCCGCCCGCTGTCAGCACGATCCACGCCAACCACCACCCTTACATGCGGTGCTGTGAGCCCGTTTGTCGCCTTCATGGCATCCATCATGCCCGTCAGGTCGTGCTGCGCGTAGTCAAAGACCATGAAGATGTCCCCCTTGTACTTTGCCTCCCTGGTCACTGCAGGCACAACAGCAGCACAACAGCAGACAGCACGCAGCGGCCCATGAGCAAGCAGCAACAGCGCCAGCGCCAACAACGTCAGCAGGGTCAAACGTGTTTGACCACGTTGGATGTTGCGTGCGTGAAGCAGGTCCCCCAATACTGCCAATGGTGTGGTGTGGGGGGTGGAGCAGCAGGCAGAAGCAGGGGCAGCAGCAGACGAGAACACGCGGCAGGGGCAGACCTCAGACAGGAAGCAGCAAGCTGGAGTGAGTGCCCAAACATCAAAGTGGCTGCCGTACCCAACATGCATGATGGCTCGACATTGTGCTCATGCAATATGTCAGGCAGCAGCTGTGCCGCAGGGCAGATGTTGTGCTGAACAGAGCATGCAGACTATACTTGACAGGCTGAAGCAGTCCCAATATGTCATGCATGACTTAGCGGCAGACGATGCTGTACAGCTCGCTCTGGTGTACCGCACCCAGAGTAAGCTGCGCACTGTTCTTGCTGCAAACATCAGCGCATGCAGCCGCTCGGCAATAAGCAGGGCATGCAGAGTAGCAGGCAACAATACAGGCTGAGCTCACATCCCACAACCTGGGTTGAGCACGCTGGAACGTCCGCTGTGTGCTGCGTGCAGGCCATAACCGCGCGACCTGGCACTGTCACAATCAAACCACGCCCGCTAGCATTCCTGTCGCTTCCCAGCATGCCGGCTCATCCTTCCAGCAAGGCTCCCCTGCCCTCACACGGCAGACACAGCAGCGGCTCCTAAGACACGTTGGCTGTCGCAGAGCAACAGTCGCACCACCAGCTGGACACCACTGGAGCGCCCGTCCAGCGCCACATGCCTCACCCCTGCCACAGCCCACCCCCACACCTTTTGAGCGCACAATCTCCCGCAGGTTGACGATGTTTTCGTGCTTCAGCGTGCTCAGCAGCTTGATCTCGCGTATCGCGGTGATGGGGAAGCCCTCCTTTTCGTTGTCCATGCGGATCATCTTGAGGGCCACCAGGTCCTTCTTGGGGTCGCCACCCTTGACCACACCTCTGCAGGAGCAGAAATACAAGCAGCGCGCAGGCCACCAGCGTGTCAGCACAGGTATGTCTGCACTGCTTGGATTGCAACCTTGTTGTTTGCTACGGCCATGTTTGATCACTACCCCTGCAGAGTGACTTGCACAATT